>JAJEJO010000617.1:0-48835 GCA_020662805.1 Glaucomys volans | reverse complement strand
CTGAGCCACATCCCCAGCCCTATTTTGTATTTTATTTAGAGACAGGGTCTCACTGAGTTGCTTAGGGCCTTGCTAAGTTGCTGAGGCTGGCTTTGAACTCACGATCCTCCTGCCTAAGCCTCCCAAGTGCTGGGATTACAGGCGTGTGCCACCGTGCCAGGCAACATGTATTATTTTGTAAAGGTGAGCCCAATTACGAAGTATATTATAAAGCTCTAATAAAAAAAAAGAGCCCAAAACTACCTACAAAGCCAAATAGTTTCATTGACAAAATTTTACCAAGTGTTTAAAGAATTACTACCAACCAATTCTTCCCAAACCCTTCCACAAAATAGAGAATGGAACTGCTTCCATAATCTTCCATGAAGCCAGTATTACTTTGATACTCAACCAGACAAGGATGCTAAAAGCAAAAAAGGCAGCCTAAACAACAACAACAACAACAACAACACTCTTCTGCCAAATAAATACTCACAAACCAAACCCAGCAACACATGAAAAGGTTTATAAACTATGATCAAATGAGATTTATCCCTAGAATGCAAGATTTCTTTGACATCCAAAAAACAATTAATGTAATACACCATACGAATAGATTGAAAACAAAAACCACACCGCCATCAATAGACCAGATAGCAGGAGTTACAAATCAACCTATTTAATAAAATTCAACAACCTTCATTATTTAAAAAAAAATACACTCAATAAAATAGGAGCAGAAGGAAATTTCTTTAATCTAATAAAGAGCATCTATAAAAACAAACCAAACCCGTAGTTATTAATAATGATAGACTAGATTCATGACCTCTAAAATCAGGAACAAGATGACGATGTCTCCTCTCACTATTTCTATTCAACGTTGTACAGAAGTTCTAGCTATGACAATTAGGTAAAGGAAAAGGAATTCAAGAAATCCAGATTAGAAAGGAAGAAGTAAAACTTTACCTATTCACAAATAACATGACCATGTAGATAAAGATTCTAATGAAGCCACATACAAAAATTATTAGAGCTAATAAGTGAGCTTATCAAAGTCACAAGGCTTTGTTGTATTTCTGTACATTAGCAATGAACAACATAAAAATTAAATTAAGAAACAATTCCACTTATTAAAAGCATCAAGAAGAATAAAAATCTTGTAGTAGACTTAGCAAAAGAAGTACAAGGTAAGCATGGTGAAAACTACAAAACATTGAAAGAAATGAAAGAAAATTTAAACAAATGGAACAATATTCCATGATCATGGATTAGAAGACTTAACATTGTTAAAAGGCATTACTTGCAAATACATCTACAGATTCGACACAATCCTTATTAGAATCTGAGCTGATTTCTTTGCAGAAATTAATGAGCTGGTCCTAAAATTCATATGGAAGCCCAAAGAACTCAGAAGAGCCAAAATTCATCAATGAAAGAAGAATAGAATCAGATGACTCACACTTCCCAATTTCAGAACTTATAAAGCTATAATAAGCAAGACAATGTGGTACTGACTTGTGAATATAAATATAGATTAATGGACTAGGGCGAAATTTGGGAGTATATCCTTACATTTATGGTCAATGGATTACCAACAAAGGTGTCGAAACAATTTGCTAGGGAAAAACAGTCCTTTCTACAAATGAGGCTGTGACTACTGGATTTTCACAGGCAAAAGAAAGATATGGGAACTGTACTCCACAATATATGCAAAAATTAACTCAAAATGGGCTAAAGATCAAATAAAAGAGCTGGAGCTATAAAAATTTTAGGAGAAAAACAAAGATGGATCTTTATGACCTTGGATTTTGGCAATGGTTTCTTAGATGTGACATGAAAAGCACAAAAAACAACTAAAAAATAGATAAAGTGAACTTCATCAAAATTAAATACTTTTGTGCCTTAAAGAACACCATCAAGAAAGTGAAAAGTCAACCCACAGAATGGGGAAAAATATTTGCAAATATAAGAAGGGAATGTGAATCTAGAAGATAAGACTCTTATCATTTAATAATAAAAGTCAAATAACCCAATTCAAAGTGGGTAAAGGATCTGAATAGATATTTTTCCAAAGAAGATGATGGTCAAAAAGCAATGAAAAGATACTGGATATCATAAGTTATCAAGAAAATAAGAAGCAAAACCACAATGAGATACCGGCTACATCCACTATGATGGCAAAACAAACAAACAATAACAAGTGTTGGTGAAGATATGGTGAAATCAGAGCCCTCTTCCATTGGTGGTGAAATGTATAACAGTGCAGCCACTTTGGAACATTTTGGCAATTCCTTGATAAGTTAAGAGCTATTTTACCTAGAAATTTCACTCTTAGACATGTAACCAAAAGAAATGAAAATATATGTACAAATGAAAACTTTTATAGCAGTATTATTCATAGTAAAAACAACCCATTTGTCCATCAAGTGATGAATGGATAAATAAAATGTGGTATATTCATACAATGGAATGTGTTTTGGTCATAGAGGTATACGGATACATACAACATAGATGAAAACATTATGCTAAGTAAAAGAACTCAGCTACTAAAGACCACATATTATGTGAGTTCATTTATATGAAATGTCCAAAATCATCGTTATAGTTTCGATCTGGAATGTCCCCTGCAAAGCTAATGTGTTGAAAGCATGGTTCCCCAATGTGGCAAGGTTCAGAGGTGGGACTTTTAGGAAACGACTGGATTGAGAAAGCTGTAATCTCATCAGTGGATTAATCCATTTCAGTGAACTACTGGGTGGTGACTGTAGGCAGGTGGAGGAGATGGGTCAGTGGGGGTGTGCCCTGAAAGTTTTTATTTTTCTTCAGCCCCTTCCTTACCCTATGCTTCCCACCTGCCATGAGCTGAGCTACTTTCCTGTGCTGTGTCCTTCTCTCATGATGTTCTGCCTCACCTCAGGACCACAGCAATGGAGTTGGCCAATTATAGACTGAGATCTCTGAAACTGTGAGCTCAAGATAAACTTCTCTAAGTTGTTCTGGTCAGGAATGTTGATCACAGTGATGAAAGCTCACTAACATAATTGCCAAATCCCTATAGACTAAAAAGAGATCTGGACCTTCAAGGGCTGGGGAAATAAGAAGGTGATAGCTAAATGGATAGGGTTTTTTTTTTTTTTTCCAGAGTGATGAAATTGTTCAAAAATTGATTGTGATGACGTTTGCACAAGTGTGAATATACTAAAAATGATTGAATTGCACATTGGAATTATATCTTTAAAAAGCTGTTAAAAATACATATGGTTATTTGGATAACCCTGCTAATCTGTATTCCCAGGATAGTTCAGGGGAGACATTTAAAATTTCTGCAGAGTCCTTCCAGAAACCTG
This sequence comes from Glaucomys volans, assembly GCA_020662805.1. Taxonomy (NCBI): domain Eukaryota; kingdom Metazoa; phylum Chordata; class Mammalia; order Rodentia; family Sciuridae; genus Glaucomys; species Glaucomys volans. The sequence continues at coordinate 45,509 of JAJEJO010000617.1, read as the reverse complement.
GGGAAAGTTACCATGATAAGGGTTAACTTGCTAGTGTAGTATGCCTGTGGGCTGGAAATCCTAATAAGCTGGCAGGATAGATCTGCTCTATCCTTTGGATTTTAAGGGGCATGTAAGCTGGACACATTTCCAACTTGGCCACTCTTAAAGGCTGATTGGAGCCCTTGGGCTTTAATCCTCACCTGCAATGTGAGCTGGGCTCATTTGCTAAGCTCAGGAACTAAGCAGGGCAGCACAGCTGAGGGACTAGCTCATCTTCCCCCCAGGACGTGCAGCCACAGGGATCCTGAACCCTTCCTGAACCATGCCTGCTACTAAGAATAGCAACAGTACAGTACGTGTGCCTCTGAAGATCTTCCTGTGGACTCATGAGTATTTACAGCCTCCAGTACAGCTTTAACCTTCAGTACAGCTTTGAGAGTGCCCTGTAGTCTCTTTCTCCAAAATCCAGCCTCAAATTTTCCTACTTCAGGAAAATGTTTGGTTGATTGAACCAAACAGCTCTGATTGAATTTCTCAAATGACTTTATCTGAACTGGTTGATGAACAGATTAGTGGGATTTGAAAAATAGGTCTTGTTGGGCTGTGAGGAAGGGCTTTAGTCTGCGTATTTCCTTTTAAACCTATTAATCCTTTTGTTGGATAAACTGACATATGGCATGAGTATTGGTGATAATTCTTTGGTTAAAAGTGACAGAAACTGAAACCCAAATCAGGCAGTTGGCAGGCTTGTGGAACTAAGGACTCAGTGGTTCTAGGACATCCTCTCTGTGACCTTTGTTGCCGTCTTTTCTATTGCACGCTGGCTTTCTGCAAACAGTTTCTGCATGGCCGCAGAAACTTTGGGGTTTACCTTCCCATATATTCGACTCATAATGAGCTTCCTACTGGCTCTGGGTTCAGGAAAATACCTGAGAAAGGCTCTGATTGGTCTGTCCTGGGTCAGGTGCTTGCCTCTGAGCCAATAACTGAGTCGAGGAGGCGGGTCAGATCCACTGGCTGAGCGAGAGGGGGCAAACCCTCCAGAGACGGTGGCACCTTTTCAGACGAAGGGAATGGAACTGGACAGAGAAAGAGTGATGTCTGATGATGTCTGTTACCTAAGCTTATCGAATTCTTTGTTCCCGAAGCTGTTAGGGATGATAAACTCCTGGTTTGTCAGACTGAGGATCACACTTACCATTTGGCACCTGTCTGCCATCCTTTTTGCCATAACAACCCCAATTTGCCTGGGGGCCACCCCGCTCCTGCTCTCAGTTGTGGCGTTTGGATGGGGCCCTTGGCTGGCTCAGACATGGAACACATGATCCAGACGGGTAGGTCAGCACAGCCTACCACAGCTGCAGGAACCACAGTCACGGTTCCTGGAAGACTGAGAGCACCTGAGGGCAGGGGCTCTGTCTCTCAGCTCTGGGTCCCCGCCAGCTGTGGCTCTAAGACCTGGATGACAAATACCTGGGGACCCTTCACCAGATGCGCTGAATCAGCATGTGTGGGCAGATTCCAGGAATTTATATTTTCAGTATGCTTCTTCGGGAATGTGGACGATGAGGTTTGGGCATCTTGCGCCGCCATGTTTGCTTACAGTGTTGGTGTAATGGGAAGGGAAGGGTTAGAGTTGGCTTTCTGGGTGTGTTTAGCCCACACACATGGTGCTGCCCTCTGCACATTTTGAGACAGTTCTGCTATTTTCACTTGATGACTCTGGCCTTCCCTGCTGGTGAGATGGCACTCACTGATGAGAATGGAGCCTCCCAATTCCAGGAGCTGGTAGAATCCCAGAAGGTTCGGACACTTGAGAAGATAGTCAGCTTGAAATGGGCTTGCCCAATTTGTTTCAATAAGGCCACCTCAGGATGACTCAGTTAGAATGTCAGGGCCTTCTAAAATTAATCACAGCCACATCTAAAACCAGCACTGTGCATAAAGTCGCCAGCCCCCTCCTCTCTCCACAGAGGACTTGGGACCTTGGGGGCAGGGAACTGGGCTGACTAGCTACATCTTCAGCCTCTCAGACATTTGTCTGAATTTAGACTTGCTAACTGGCAGTTTTCCTTCTCCTTTAACTTTTTTTTTTTTTTTTAATTCTTTCTTTCTAACTGCAAGCAATGGCTATTTTTATGACCAGGGGTTTCATTTCTCAAAAGGAGGATGACAGGAGGTAGATATTTTAGTACCATGTCCTGAGCTCTTATTAATAGAATTTGGATATGAATTTAATACAAAATATTCAAGGTTTTTCTTCCCCCTAAAGATGGGCTTTTATTTTTTTGGATTAAAAATGTTGAATATTATCAGCCAGCCACAGTGGCACGTGTCTGTAATTCCAACAACTCTGCAGGCTGAGGCAGAAGAATCAAAATTCCAGGCCAGCCAGGGCAACTTAGCCAGGGCAAGACTGTCAGCAACTTAGAGAGATTCTGTCTCAAAGTAAAACTAAAATGAATTGGGGATGTAGCACCCAGTGATAAAGCACCCCTGGGTTCAATCTCCAGTACAAAAAAAAAATGTTGAGTATGATCACTGTTAAAAATTAATATTACAAAAACTTCTGCAGAAGAAACTAATAGTTGCTGGGAATCCCTCATCCAGAGTGAAATACTTGGCAACTGTTGGCATGTTGATGCATTTCCTCTCAATGCTTTTGTACAAACCCCTAAAATTCCATAGATTTTTAAATATAAAAATGCATAATTTACCATAAATAAATAATTAATTCCTGAACATTCTTGCCTTCTTTGTGACAAATTTCCTGGATGGAAGAAATCCGACGTTTGGAATCTCTACATTCATGTTCATTTCCAATTGTCTTTCTCATAGTCTCATGATTAGATTATGTCTTTAAACCCTTTGGAAGGCAATTTCGATATATGTATAAGAAAAATCAAACCCATCTACCCTTTGATGCAGCAAATTCAACAATAGGAATATATTCTAGAGTATCTCCTTTTTTGATGCTTTTATCTGAAATAAGTTTTATGTTGCTCCTTAGGCCAAAAGAAGCACCTAATAATTCCATTTATTAAGTAGTTTGGTTCAAACAACTTAAATATTTTTGTACTAATGACTTAGTACATTAGTACTTATACAAGTACTTAGTACTTGAAAAAGTGATACACATAATTTGAAAAAAAAATTCTTTCAAAAATTTCATGTATGAGTGACACCAGATAGCAATATTGGCAACTGGAATGATGGAAGGTGCTTTCACAATTTGAAGGGATGGTGGTTTGCAATGTGGATGAGTATTCATTCAAGGTGTGGTTCAGCTCTGTTTGACTCAGTGTAGATGCTCAGAGAGGTTGTGTTGAATAAATGAATGAATGAACAAATGTATAAAGGAATGCATATTTAGGCCTCTATACTTTCCCCTTTTTCTTCAAAGACTGCATGGCATCTGTCCTTGAAGCTGAGGCTTTGTCTGCATCTGAGGCAGCCCAGGGTGCTTTGCATGACTATGAAGTGGGAGGTGAAGAGGGCAGTTTCAGGAAATAAATGGTCCTTTGCTTTCAAAACCTGGTTTGGAAAAGAATATATATGATTCAGTAGTCAAGGGGGTCACAGACCCAATTTCAGATTCTCCCTTTCTATCTTAGTGGAATCATCTGCAAAACGGGAATGATAATAGTATCTGTTCTCATAGTGAGAATGAGTTCAACAGCATCCTGGCATATAATTAGCACTCCATAAATATTAGCTATTAATATTAGTGGTTAATCTTTTAGAACTACTTTCTTGGCTCTGAAATGGAAACTACATTGTCTAACTTTCAGGAAGAATTAGAGATGGGGCCCATGGGTGGGCAGGGCTGCTGCTCTTGCTCAGTAGCCAGGCCCCTCCTGCCCACTCAGGCCTCAGCCCACAGTTGGAAGGCTAATGGCAGGTCTCTTTCTGCTTTTTCTCATCCAGTCCCTGTTTCCCTCTTTACATTCTCTCCTGCTTTCACACCAAAGAGCAATAGGAAGTGAAAGCAATAAAGGGAGAGAAAAAAGAAAAAAAAAAAAAAGGTGCTTGGTCTTAGTCCATTTTCTGTTGCTATGCAACAGGCTATCTGAGAGTAGGTGATTTATAAAAAAATATTATTTCTTGCAGCTATGAAGGCTGGGAAGTCCAAGATCAAGGAGCTGTATGGGGCCAGGACCTTCTTGCTGGGTGTGTGTGTGGGGGGACTTTTTAAAAGTCCCCAGGCAGCACAGGGCATCATATGGAGAGGGGGCTCATGGGCTTTGATAACAGGCTTGCCCTCGTGATAACTACATCAATAACCCATTAATTTATTAATCTGTGAATGGACCATTCATGAGAGCAGAGCCCCTACAATCCAATCACCTCCCACAGGTTCCACCTCTAAATTCCACTAACATATGGCTTAATTTCATAATGGGATTAATTTCAACATGAGTTTAGGACAAACACCCAGAACATGGCAAGATTTTTCCCTTAAAGTAGAATGTCTTCTGATGCTTAACTCCCAAGGGAATCTGTCGTGATCTTAGATTTGGGTTCAATAAGGTTAACCACGGGGACTTCCCGTGTATTTTGTGTAGAATTCCCTGGACAGTAGTGATTAAGACAGGAATTAGCTTTTATAAGACCCTGGTCCTGGCTCTCTTACTTATTGTAGAGAGGAGGGATCTGAATGATCCTCTCCTTCCAGCACCCCAGACCTCTCACTCCTGGAAATCCTACCAGAACCCTGGTGCTCCTTAGTGGTAAGAAATTTTTGGAGGGGTAGAGAGATGGAAAGCCAGTGGCTCATGCTTCCACTTGGCCTGGAGCTGGCTTTATTAGGTAATATCCCCCCAGCACTAGGCACAAATCAGCTCATTCCTTTGGGGAATATTTGAGGTGGACTAAGTGTTCCTATTTTGTCTATGTCTTTTATATACAGCAGGATTCATAGGAGATAAAGTGGTGACTTATAATCATCATCCAGAGGCTGCTTTAGGCCTTTCCCGTACCCTGTCTGCTGTAGGTTTTTTGGGTTTTTTTTTTTTTTTTTTTTAAAAAAAAGGAAAAAGAAGTTTTATTGCTTTGCTAGCATTCTGCTATAGTTTTGATCTGGAGTATCTCCCACTGGCCCATCTTTTGAAGATTTAGTCCCCAGCTTGTTGCTATTGGGAGGTGGTAGGAGTGGGACCTAATGGGAGGTTTTAGGTCACTGGGGCATGCTTTTGAAGGGAGCTCTGGGATTCCAGTCTCTTCTCTCTTTTTTACTTCCCAGCTGCCATCAGGTGAGTAGCTCTCTGCCATGGTATGCTGTTTCACCACAGGCCCAAAAGCAATGAGGCCAACCAAGTACTGAAACCTCCAAAGCCAGGAGTCAAAGTAAACCTTTTCTCTTTTTAAGTTGATCTTGGGTATTTTGTTACAGAAACAAAAAGCTGACAGACACATTATTACATATAATAATGACAATCCGGTGTGTAATTTAGAGTATATCACTTATCTCATTTTGAAGATAAGGACACTGAGATTTAAAATTTGTCCAAGATCACACCAGTAGTAAAGCTAATATTAACCACAGCCTCTCTTGGTTAAAGATTAATATTATGAGATATATGAATATTAATTGATTTGTAATTATAAAAAATTGGAAATCAGCTTTGATTTCCAACAATAAGGTATTGTTTAAATAACATGTAATACATCCAGGCAATGCAGTATTATACAATGATTAACAATTAAGTTGCAGTATTTATTGACATGGAGATATTTACACAGCATACACATTTTTGAAAGGAAGATATGTATTTATTCACAGTATGGACACAGGTGTTCAATTCAAAGTGGGAATATATTCTAAATTTCCATTACTTTAGTTTTCATAAACTATTTGGTTTTCATCTATTGAAAATAGTTCTGGCGACGTGGGAGGCTGAGTCAGGAGGATCACGAGTTCAAAGCCAGCCTCAGCAACTTAGCAAGGCCCTAAGCAACTCAGTGAGACCCTGTCTCTAAATAAAATACAAAATAGGGCTGGGAATGTGGCTCAGTGGCTGAGTGTCCCTGAGTTCAATTCCTGGTTCCAAAAAAAAAAAGAAAAAGAAAATAGTTCTGGTTCTACCTGTGATATCCAAGTTGTCTCATTTCATGCCATTTATTTTCTTTTTATGAAAATGGTGGCATTCATGATTGTATTTGAAATTCATAAACTTACTGAGTCATTTAATCAAGAAGATGTTATAGAAGACAGATTATGTATATAATGTATATATGCACATAAATATATATGAATGAAATAAAATATTCTCATTAAAATATATGGATTTCCCAGTGCATCCTAAAGGGAAATAGTATACACAGTGTAATTTCATTTTCTTTTTTTCTTGGTACCAGGAGTTGAACCCAGGAGCACTTAACCACTGAGCCACATCCCCAGCCCATTTTATATTTTATTTAGAGACAGGGTCTCCCTGAGTTGCTTAGGGCCTTGCTGAGTTACTGAGGCTGGCTTTGAACTCATGATCCTCCTGCCTCAGCCTCCTGAGCCTCTGGGGTTACAGGCATGCGCCACCAGGCCTGGCTTCATTTTCAAAAGTTAAAACAAAAGATTGAGGCCTTACAAATATTGTTAGGAAAAAATACATGTATGCATAGAAAAATGTCTGGAAAGATAAATGCCAAAATGTTAATCCTGAACCTCTGAAAGGTGAGATTATGAATGATTTTTTACTTCCTTTTTCATTGATTTTCTGCATTTTCTATTTTTTCAACAATATCCATGTATTTTTTATTTTAAAAAGACAGAGGTGTGCGGGTATTGGTCTGTGAAGAGGAACTTCTGTGTTTGAATGCCATTCTGTCTCGATTCTGTGATCTTGGGCAAATCTCATTCCTTCTGATTTTGGCATCATCATCTGTATCACAAGGAATTGCATAGTAGACAGGAAGGTGCACAAAGGCTGGGCCGTGTCTATTTTGTTCTAGCATAATCTGTAACATAACATGTATTCAGTGTCTAACAAACAATGACTGGATGAATGAATGAAATTTGAGATGGTGATGGGTGGGAGGTTTTCAGAAACATGGATGGAATGAAGCAATGATCCTTAAATGTATTCCAGTGGCAGAAGATCTGGAATTTGTGGGGCCTTTTCTCGTTACCATGAAATAATTGTGAAATTGATCTTTACATTCAATTCTCCACCATGGGATGGTTGTTCAGAGCTCTGGACTAACTGTTGAATAGATTTAGGTTCTGGTTCCAATGCTGCTGTTTGACACCTGTGAAATCTTGAACACATTTTTTTTTCATTAAGCTTGTTTTCTCATTTGTGAAATGTGAAATGAGAATGTTAATTATAGCAGGCCCAATATGAACATTTAAAAAGTCTCATTAGAAATTAGTTCAAAATAGTAATCCAAACTTCAGTTTCTTTTTCTTATCCTCAAAATCTTTGGAAATATTAGAAAAGATAGAATATCTATCATCTATCTGTCTATCATCATCATCTTCCATAAACATTTTGGAGAAAAGAAAGGGTAACCTCTAGGGTTTTGGAGTTGGAAAGAGTTTTTGAAAGAAGAAAGTTGGTGGAGCTGGAGAGGGGGTAAAAACCCACTTCCCAAAACCTGTTTGGTGGAGACCTAATGTAACAGGTGGGAGTGGCTTTGAAGGTACTTCAGGTTGCAGATGGAGAATGGGTGTGTGCGTGTGTGTATGTGTGTGTGTGTGTTTGTAATTTTCAGGGTAACGGACTGGGAGTTATCAGCAAGAATGATAAAGCCAACCAGCTACCTACTCCCTCTTCCCCACTTTCCTTGCTTAGCCAAACTGAAGGCAGCAGAGTTATCTGCCTGCACAATGCAAGTGTGTGCTGTCTGTCGGGAGAGAATGGTAACAGCCAGGAAGAGTGGACACTGGATGTGGGCTCCTCTTGTGCATCACCTTTTCCCTCCCCGCTGTCATCTCTTCCACACAGTGATGGGAAGCGTCATTTGTGGACTGGGTAACAAAGAATCTCAAATACAAGATGAGTGCTCACCAAGAGTTGTGAAATGTTGAAGAAAACCACTATCATGAGGGAGGCATAGATCCCAATAAACAAGAACTGGTCGAGTAGACAGATCTGTTACTTAGAAGATAGGTTCCCTCGGAGGATTATTAGAAGGATATACGCCAAAATTCTGGACCTTGGCAAGGTGAGATTATGGATGATGTTTACTGCCTTCTTCATTGTGCATCTGTATTTTCTAAATTTTCAACAGCATGCATGTATTATTATTTAAGTCTGACATCTTAGAAGTAAAAAGAAATATCAAAAGTCCTAATAATGAAAGGGTCACCAAGACAAACAGAACATAAATTACAATGAGTAGAGAGGCCATGGTGAAATGTAGAATGTGAAGGACTGAGGGAAGGAAAACTGATTACTCATAAGATAAAGCAGATTAGCATTAGATTCCACTACAGCACTGCATGCTGGTAAACCTTCAGACATCCCACGGATATCATTCAAGTGTGAGGGCAAAACATAAAGACAATCTCACTCATCCAACGATGAGAAAATGAATTTCTTGATGTTACCTGTGAGAGGATGTATGCCAACACAATGAAAATAAGTCCAAGAGAAAGTTGCAGGATTCAAGAAGCAGTGGTCAGCAACGAAGTCTAGAATTTTCTGATAAGTCTAAATAAGTGTTAATTGAAAAAAATTAACTGAAATCCCAAATGGTACTAACATTGTAGGTGGGGATGAGAAGGAGAAGGAGGTGTAAGTGGGGCAAGGCTTTTACTTTGTTGAATGGAAAACGACCAGAGAGACATACTTCAACAAATTTTTTATTTGTTCTTTTTAGATATATGTAGCAGTAGAATATATTTTGGCATATCATACATACATGGAGTGAAGCTTCCCATTTTTGTGGTTGTACACAATGTGGAGTTATACTGGTTGTGTATTCATATAAGAACATAGGAAAGTTATGTCCAATTCATTCTACTGTCTTTCCTATTCCCGTCCCCACTCCCTTCCCTTCATTTGCCTTTGTTTAATCCAATGAACTTCTATTCTCCCCTACCCTAACACTGCTTATTGTGAATTAGCTTTTGCATATCAGAGAGAACATTTTGGCCTTTGGTTTTTTGGAATTGACTTATTTCACTTAGCATGATAGTCTCCAGTTCCATCCATTTATGGTAAATGCCATAATTTCATTCTTGTTTATGGTTGAGTAATATTCCCTTGTGTATATGTACCACATTTTCTTTATCCATTCATCTGTTAAAGGGAACCTAGGTTGGTTCCATAGCTTAGCAATTGTGAATTGAGCTGCTATAAATATAGATGTGGCTGTATCACTATGGTATGCTAACTTTAAGTCCTTTGGGTATATGCCAAGGAGTGGGATAACTGGGTCAAATGGTGGTTCCATTCCAAGTTTTCTGAGGAATCTCCATACTGCTTTCCAGAGTGGTTGCATCAAATTGATGCAATGTACAAGTGTGCCTTTTTCCCCTCATCCTTGCCAATATTTATTGTTACTTGTATTCTTGATAACTGTCATTCTGACTGGAGTGAGATAAAATCTCAGTGTAGTTTTAATTTGCATTTCTCTAATTTCTAGAGATGTTGAACATTTTTTCATTTATTTGTTGACCAATAATATTTCTTCTTCTGTGAAGTGTCTGTTCAGTTCTTTTGTCCATTTATTGATTGGGTTATTTGTTTTTTTGGTGTTCCGTTTTTTGAGTTCTTTATATGTCCTGGAGATTAATAAAGAGGCATATACTTATATAGGCTATAAGGAAAACAAAATAATGATCAAATAATTGGGGTTAAAATTTAAAGGCAAGCATTTGAATATCAGAAATTAAACCAAGAAGACCCAATGAATTGGCAAAAAGGAAAATGTGGGGGAAATAGAATGTATGGTAAATGTAAAATACAAAAGAAGACGGCACTAACACGCCTCACCACATCAGTAAATCACAATAAATGTAGATAGATTAAATTGTTCCATGAAAAAAACCCAGCAGATCAGGAAGAAAAGTAATTTCCAGATTGTAACTATATGCTGGTTCTGCGAAACCTAAGACAAAATGATGGAGAAGTTGAAAATGAAAGGACGGAAAAAAGGGCTATAAAATATATGCTAATGAAAAGTCAAGAATTCTAATATATTTACATCAGATAAATGGAATTCAAGATGAAACAAACATTAAAGGGGTAAATAAAATATTTCATAATGATATGTTATGAACTTTCATTCACCTAATAGCCTGACATCAAAATAATGTATTAAAAAGAAAGAACACATTAAAAAAGGAAGTCATAATCAAATGGTATTTGCTTAATAAATACAATCTGCGTTAATGTTTAAAATTATAAGATCTTTCCCATAGATGATTAAAAGGTGTTTGATAAAATTCAATGTCCCTTATTAATAAAACAATAGTTTGGGGGATTTTTTTTTTTCAGTGCTGGGGATTGAACCCAGGGCTTTGTGCTTGTGAGGCAAGCACTCTACCAACTGAGCTATATCCCCAGCCCCTGCAGTTGGGCTCTTAACATGACAAAATGTATACATACTACAACCCCAAAGGGGAAACCATAGACTATTTCTGTTAAAGTTAGAAAGAAGAGAGTTTATCCCATATAAGATTGTCCTGGATATATCAGCTGATATTATTGAACTGAAGAATGAAACAAGAACTCTAAAAATTGTACAGATGTAATATTGTTATTTGCAAAAAATATTATGATTAATACTGGGAAGACTTGTTAAGATATAACAAGTGATGTGAGAAGGCAGGAAGTTTGGCCGTGTAATTGAGCCTCTGTACCTATGGGTTCCACATCTGTAAGACTGGAGCATCAGGAATTGAAAAAAATTGTGTCTGTACTGAACATATACAGACCTTTTCCTCTTCTCATTATTCCCTAAATACAATATGTAAACTATTTACAAAGCATACATGTAGTATTAAGTATTATAAGTAATCTAGAGATGATTTAAGGTATACAGGAGAACATGCATAGGTCATGTGCAAATGCAATGCCATTTTACATAAGGAACTTGAGCATCCACAGATTTCGGTATGGGAGAGGAGTCCTGGAACTAATCCCTTATGAGTATTAAGGGACAACTGTATACAAAATTAATATGCAGGAACCAAAAACCTATAGGTATAGAAATAAGAATCAGAAGATACAGTGAAACAAACAACACTACTCTTAATAGTGATAAAAGAGATAAAATACTGAGCAATAAACTAAGATGTGTAAAGTGTATGAGGAAAATCTTAAAATGACAGCGAAGGACACAAAAGACAATAAGTGAATGGAAAGGTGAGGCGTGGTCTTGGAGAGGATGTGTGTCCTTCTGTTTCTGCTATGGGCATGGTCCTGAGACTCCACCAGCCGTCTTCTCTTCTAACCCTTCTGCCCTTACTTACTGACAAGACCTAATGTGTCCAGGGTGACACTGTGTTCAGTTACATTTAGTGCCCAGACTCCGTTGCAACTGGGGGCAGCCAGGGGTCCTAGTTTTGACATGCTTGGGTGGGGGTTTATGGAGTGAGTTTTTCATGTGGTGCACACCTGGTAGGCATCTGTCTTTTTTTTTTTTTTCTCCCCATTTTGCTGTTTGGAGTGAAGATAGGAGGCCTGAAGGCTGAACAGCCCTCCTGAGACCTTGAGGGTGAACCCACATGCTAAGGATAGCAGAGCCTGGATTCTTGATGACTTCCTCTGTGTTGCTTACCAAAGGAAAGCTAACTTCCCTTTGTGTGAAGCCACTGTGGTTAAGTGTTCATTACATGCAATCAGAGGAAATCGAGAATGATACAGACCTCAATCAAAATGCCAAAAGCATGGCTGGGGGTGCAGTTCCCTAGTAAAGCATGTGCTTTGCACGTGTGACACTCTGGATTCAATCCCCAGCAATCCTCCCCCTGCCATCAAAGTCAAAGGAACACATCCTTTCGAGAAAAGAACACATCCTTTTGAGAATTAGACAAGATAATTCTGAAGTTCACAAGGTAAATTTCACAAATAAGAATAAATAGAACCAGGCTCAGTAGCACATGCCTGTAATTCCAGCACTTGGGAGGCTGAGGCAGGAGGATCGTGAGTTCAAAGCCAGCCTCAGCAACTTAGCGAGGCCCTAAGCAACTCAGTGAGACCCTGTCTCTAAATAAAATACAAAATAGGGTTGGGGATGTGGCTCAGTGGCCAAGTGTCCCTGAGTTCAATCCCTGGTTCCAAATAAATAAATAAATAAGTAAATAAATAAATTTAAAAAAAAGTCTGGAAAATAATAACAATGGGGAAATAATCCTTCCAGTTATTAAAATCATTGAAAAGCCATGGTAATTATAAGAGTGTGGTGTTTCCACATAAATAAGTACTCCATTTAAAGGAAAGTCCAGAAACAGACCCAAATGTACATGGATGTATTTTTTATGGTAAGAGTGGTCCTTTATACCAGTGGAGAGAATATGGACTATCTAATAACAGATTTGATTACTGGGCAGCCTCCCAGAAAAAGTGAGGCTGGACCCTTATAGCATGTGTTAGAGTAAATTTGAAATAGATCCAACGCTAAATTTTAAAATAAAATGATAAGGAAGCTATGAGAATACTTTCATAACCTTTGAATGAGAAAGGCCTTTTCAGTGTGACATAAAACTACAAGTTGTAAAAGAAAAGATTACTAGTTTTAGCTTCATAGAAATAAAAACAAAGTGTATATTACTTATCTATTGCTATGTAAAAAATCGTCCTTCAAACAATGATGATTACATATTATGCCTCAAACATTCTAGGGACTGGAAATTCAGACTGGCACGACAGGGCTGGCTTACCTTCCTCCAGTGTCTAGGGACATGGTCAGAAGACCTGAATGTGGGTCTGGGTCCTCTGAAGACTCATTCATGTCTGGCCTTTGATGCTGGTCCCTGGTTGGGGACCTAGCTGTACTGTCGGCCAGAACATTCACATGTGGCCTCTCTCTGTGGCATGTGGCCTAGTTCCAAGGAAAACTGTCCTGAGGGAGAAAGCCAGGCAGAAGCTGGATTGGTATTTAGAATCCAGATTTGGATGTATCACTTCTGATGTATTCTATTTGTTGAAAAGATGCCCAACCTTTATTATGATAAAAGAAAAACAAATTGAAACAGTGAAGAAGAACTCGACAAAATACTTACAAACAGCATTCAACAACACACTACAAGGATTATACAGCATGACCAACTAGTATTTATCTCCAGAGTCCAAGAATGGCTCAACATATGAAAATCAACACCATATACCACACTGACCGAAGGTAGCAAGGGTGTTGAATTTTGTCAAGCGCATTTTGGGCATCAGTTGATATGATCACGTGATATGATCCCCTTATTTCTGTTAATGTGGAATATTATTCAGCCTTAAAAAGGAAAGAAATTCAGATGCTACAACATGGGGGGACATTAGTCTATAACCTTGGGGATATTATACTAAGTAATCAGCCAGTCACAAAAGGACAGATACTATATACTCCACTTATATGAGGTACGGATAATAGTTAAATTTATAAGACAGAAAGTAGAATAGTGGTTGCCAGGGGCTAGGAGGAGGAGGAAATAGAAAATATTTTAATAAGAATAGAGTTTCAGTTTTGCAAGAGAAAAAGAAGTCTGAAGATTGGTTGCACAACAATGTGAATGAACTTAAGATTATTAACTGTACCCTTAAAATGGCTATGATTGTAACTTCTATGTTACAAATAATCTGCCACCACCAAAGTGAAAATTAAAAGCCTACCATGAAAAACATGTAAAATAAACTTCAATAAAATACAATACCTACTGTATTGGAAATGATCAAGAAGTTCAACAATGCATATATTGGAGAAAAATAAAAATCTTGAGTTTGGGGGAAAGATCACTCACAATGCTCACAGACACTCATAGGACTGGTGCAGCCTTCCTGAGAAGAGTTTGGCAACATCTATCAAAATTTATTATCCTCCACATATACTGACAGGTATGAGAAAGGACACGTGGTCAAGGACCTGCATTGCAGCATCGTTGTAATAGCAAACCCTGGAAACTGCATCAAGGGCCATTGACAGCGTTCAACAAAGTGTGCTGTACCCTTATGGTGAACTACTGTGCAGCTGTAAAAAGGATCAGAAAGCCTTATATGTACTTTATATAAATCTATATGTAAAACGCAGCAGGACGTATTGTTAAGTAAAAACCAAGGCAAGCAATGTGCACAACAGTGTGGTAATACTATTATATTATTACATTGGATTGTTTGAACACAGCTGCAAACTCTTGGCTACTCTTCTCATTGAGGAATATAGTCTATGCCTTACCTTTGAAACTGGGAAGAACTCTGTGACCATCTGGACCACCGTGACTGTGGGATTCTGAAGCTGTCACAAATGACCTGAATCTTCTGCCCAGTTCCCTGCAACATTGCTTTGGGAGACCTGAGGCTTCCCTGCCATGAGGAAGCCCAGGCTACCTGGGAAGACCACATGTGGACATGTGGTCAACAGTCCCAAAGGAGCAAAACATTTAAGCCATCTCAGCACAGGGTTCAGACATAGGAGTAGAGAATCCTCCAGGGGATTCCATCCCCCGGCATTGGAGTCTCTGCTGTTGAGATGTCAGATACGGTTGGAGCAGAGGTAAACTGACTCCCAGAACCCTAAAAAAATTCCTTATCCAGAATCTGTGAGTTTATGTAAGTCAGGATTCTGTTGTTGTGACGAAAGACTTGAAGTAAACAACTTATAGGGAGGAAAAGTTCATTTTGACTCATGGTTTCAGAGCCAAGGTCATTTGGCCTGGTTGCTTTGAGGCCTGTGTCAGGGCAGTACATCCTGGTGAAATCTTCATGGCAAACAGGAAGGAGGGAGGGAGGGACACACACACACACACACACACACACACACACAGGGGCCAGGGCCCCAATATCCCCTTCAAGGGCATGCCCCTCATGACCAACTTCCTTCCTCCCACTAGGCCCCACCTCCTCCTAAAGGTTCCACTGCCTCCCAATAGCAAGGGAACCAAGCCTTCAACACAGGGGTCTTCCACACTACAGCAAGCTTAATGCAATGGTTGTTGTTTTTTGCCCCTGAAGTTTGGAGTATTTTATATCCAACCCTAGGAGTGGGGGAACACACATAGGAAGGCGTTATTATCCCTAGAAGCATGAGAAATCGGTCACGATGACTACTCTTGGGGAAGGGAACTGGTGATTGGGGGATGAGAAGGAAAGCCTTTCCTTCTCCTGCACACCCTTTGGTAGGTCTTAAAATAGACATTTCTTTACCAAAAAAGTAACAGACATAGGGAAGGCAGAGACAAATGTTCTTATTGGTAGATAGTACAATCTTCTCTTTATAGAACCCAAGAGAATTGTTTGGTAAATGAAGATTAGTAAGAGAATTCAGCATGCTATTATGTCACAATGGCATGAAGCTAACCGAGGCCTTTCCTATGTTTCAGTAGTAATTGAGCTGGAAATTCCACCACCACCACCACCACCACACCACAGTTCACCATCAGTCATTTATTTTTTCAACTGGCTGTCCTTTTAAAAGTAAGCTCTTCAGAAAGCCATCTCCATTCCCCTGACATTCCCTGACAGCTTTCTCTGCAGTGGAGGGAGCAGATGGGGAAGGCTCAGTCCAGGATGGTCCCAGGGAGGATGGATGGGGTCCAGGGAGGATGCAGAGAGAGGGCGTGAGATAAAGGGGTGACCTTCTTCAGTGTCCTTTGCATTCGAAGAAGTGCTGCTGTTTTAGATTCTTTTTTTTTTTTTTTTTTTTTTGGTACTGGGGATTGAACCCAGGGACACTCCACCACTGAGCCACATCCCCAGCCCTATTTTGTATTTTATTTAGAAACAGGGTCTCACTGAGTTGCTTAGGTCCTCGCTAAGTTGCTGAGGCTGGCTTTGAACTCGTGATCCTCTTGCCTCAGCCTCCCAAGTGCTGGGATTACAGGTGTGCACCACTGCGCCCAGCACTGTTTTAGATTCTATAGTCAGAATAGAGGAGCAGTTGGCCAGCAGTGAGAGATCTGAGAGGACCGGGAGGAAAGCAAAGAGGTTAAAGAGTGACTGAGGGTGGGGAAATGTGGTTTGGGGCCAGCATCCTTTGAGGTCACCACCTTCCTGGTGTCTGGAGCTGTCCCAGAGACAGGACATGAGAAATTGGATGGCTGAGCACAAGGCAAAGTCCAAGGAACAAAGGGCGCATCTCAACAGAAGGGTTAATGCCTAAGCCAGTGGTTCTGAACCTTTGGTACCCCCAGGGACACTGGGTGGGGGTGTGACAAAAATGCAGATGCTGGGTGGCTGTGGTTCTCTGAAGCATGTAAACAGGTTGAGGAAGAAGTCAACTGTGAGAAAGGCAGAGAGATGGGGCCAGCCTGGGGTGTGACGTTGGCCTGAGCTAATGAATCAACATGCCTAAGAGTCCATGCCACATCTAGGTGTCTCTAGTCCATGGTTGATGATGAATGCCCTTATGGTTTGTTTTAAAAGATGTCCTTCAATTGTTGGTGCTCCTTCCTGATTTGACTCAGACTGCCTGCTGGGTGATGTGACAGTGATCAATGGTATGTGTCCTTTGCCCAAGAACCTGGAAGAGTGACCTTATGTGAAATGTGCTAGCACAGGTGAGGTCATTATCTGCCGTGGTGGCCGTGCAGGGCTGGCTGTGCCCACACCTGCCTGTGTGCTGAGGTTGCCCCTTGGGGTAAGGGCTGACAAAAGATATCCCTGCAGAAAGTTGATATGGAGTTATCCTGCAGGCACGGGGGGTTTGGTGCCAGGCTGTCTGCAGATGCATTTTCACACCCTGCCCATTTAGGGCAGTGCTGTGGAACTCGCCAGGAGAAAGCAGTTTGCAAAAGGGCGGTTAGAAATGGGGAATCAGCCAGTGGGGCTCCAGCCCCAGCCTCAGGTCAAACCTTGCTGCTGGCTTGCTTTCCTGGTCCTTATGGCAGAGTCATCCTGAGAGGGGAATCAATATGATAAAACTAGCCGGGCGCGGTGGCGCACGCCTGTAATCCAAACGATTTGGGAGGCTGAGTCAGGAGGATCATGAGTTCAAAGCCAGCCTCAGCAACTTAGCGAGGCCCTAAGCAACTCAGTGAGACCCTGTCTCTAAATAAAATACAAAATAGGGCTGGGGATGTGGCTCAGTGGCTGAGTGTCCCCGAGTTCAATCCCTGGTTCAAAAAAAAAAAAAAAAATGATAAAACTGGTGGACAAGGGCCGTTGAGTTTGGCTAATCTTTTCCTTTGTACTGAGTCAGACTTGCCCAGAACTTCTGAATGGTCTCTGGGCTTCCCATGCAATGCCCTCCAGAAAAGGCCATGGCAGTTGCAGAGAGGGGACAGGGCCCTTGGCAGCTTGTTCACTGAAATGTCATGTCCTGTGTGCATGTATCTATGTTGAGGACAGTGGGACTGTCCTCTGGGTTTGGTTGCCATCAGGGGCTCTCTGAACTGCCTGGCTGAGCACAATTATACGGTGTGTCTTCCTGCTGCCAGGGGTGGTTCCATCTCTTTCTGCTCTTCTGGGCAACGTGCCATTGTCTGGGGCCTCAGCTCTGCAAGGATCTGCAGTGAAAGACTATGGTGGTTTGGCCCCTTAATGGAGGGGAGCGATCTCATCAACCTGTCTCCTGTCACTGCTGCAGGAGAAGATGTTGAATGTATCAAGATCTTCAAAGGCCCTTCAGGGGAAATGTCCATGAGCCCTAACTCCAAATTAGGCCTTGCTAGTGACCTCAGCTTCTGGATCCATGCAGGCCTGAGACTCTCAGGTAGCAATCTGGCTTTTGGACCAGGAGTGGTTCTAGGCTGCCCCTAGCTCATCTTGGTAGTTTATCTTCCCTCCGTTCCTGCAGTTAATAACTCCCCTCAACCCTCTGTCTCTTGCACTCTGTTTTAACCTGTTTTCTCCAACTGTAACAGAATGCCACACACTGGATAATTTATAAAGAAAAAAAATTAGCTGAGGCAACTTAGTGAGACCCTTAGCAATTTAGTTAGACCCTGTCTCAAAATAAAAATAAAAATGACTTGGAATGGAGCTCAATGGTAGAGTGTCTATGAGTTCAATCTCTCAAATAAAGGAGACAGAGAGAGAGAGAGAGAGAGAGACAAAGAGAGAGAGAGAGAGAGAGAGAGAGAGAGAGAGAGAGAGAGGAGAAAAGAAGAGGAAAGGAGAGAAAATGGGAAAAAGGAAGGGAAGGGAAGGGAAGAGATGGGAAGGAATGGAAGGGAAGAGATAAGTTTAATTATCTCATGGTTCTGGTGCTGTGAAATCCAAGGGCATAGTGGAGATATCTGGTGAGCCTTTGTGCTGCATCATAACCTGGCAGAGGGCATGAGACAGGGAGCTGCTGGGACCTTAGGCCTCTTGTAAAACCACAAATGCCAAGATGAGAGACCCACCTTGCAGACCTCATCTAGTCTTAATTACCTCTCCAGAGCCCCATCTCCAAATACCATCAACTTATTGCTTTGAAGATTAAGCTTTTTATATAAGAACTTTTGGGTACACATTCAAACCATAGAATCCCCTCCCACACAGTCTGAGCAACATCTTCCAGTCTTGTTTATTCTCCCTCCATGGAGTGTCAACACTTCACCCTGGAGCCCCTGTTCTATTGCTGGGATGTGCCTACATCATTAACCTTTGTGTAGACCTCCAATCCTCCCTTCCCCCAACTAGTGGAAATGGACACTAGACCACACTGCTTCCCTTGAGTACCTTGGCCACCCTCTGTCTGTCCCCATCTTGGGTTGCAGATGCTTACTGCCCTCATGGCTCCTATGTGACCCCATTCTTTCTTCCTCATTAGCTCTCCACATTCTTATCTTTTGTGGCTCGCCCTGCCCCAGTATGCCAACCTCTCTCCATCTTCCCCATCTCCCAGTCCAGGTTCTTTTCTGCTCACCAATGCCTGTCCCTTTCCATTTCAACTCAGGTCATGATCCAGAACCCATGTGGCCATGACTTACATGGCCTGCCTAACACCCACAATTCCCTGGCTTCCCACCTTCTATGTTGATCACCACCTGCCACTGGCCAGGCACTGCCTCAAATGCCAACATGGGCCCCTGCTGGTGACCTTAGCATCTGGTCATGCCAGCCTGAGGCTCTCAATACTGCCAATACTGCTGACCTGGCTATTGAATGAGAAGTGATTCCAGGCTGCCCCTGGCTCATCCTGGGAGTTAGGATGCACAAATAGGTGGGGATACATGCATACATGCATCCATCCATCCGTCTGTCCATCCATCCATCCATCCATCCATCCATCCATCCATCCATCCATCAATTCATTCATCCAGGTGATTTACCTAAATCGATGTGTGCTTTTCTCTGCTTCAGACTCTCACAAGAAACAGCTGTTCTACTAGGAATTGCGGAATGTGGGCAAATCATTCCATGGTTCTGGGGTTTCCTGATGCTAGGGTTCCAGGAGAAGAGGACAAGAAGCCAGGCTGACTTGTGAGGACAGATATCCTGGAGCATAGTTAGGGTTTGATGAATTGATTGACAGGATGCTAGGGCATCACAGGTACTTCTTGGGAAGGCAGTTGAGATCTTCTGAGTCCTTCCCATCCTTCCATCCATCCACTCACCCCTGCATATGTCCATCTGTCTGTCTATGAAGTTAGGGCAGAGTCATAAACTCCGTTGTTCACAGGACCACACAGTCATATGGGGTGATTCCAGGAGGAGGATGTTTAGGGGATCTTTGATTCTTGTGCTGGTGTTGGGGATGAAAAAGAAGTGGTGAGGACTGGGGTTAGTTAGGAAGACAAATGCCCTGTAAAGGAATCTCCTGCTATCCGACTTGGCTAATATTTGCCATGAGCAAATATAGACCCAATTATACCTGAAGTCCTAATTATTATAGAAAATCCAGAGTTTTTATGTAAACTCTCCTGATTGCTAAATGTTGACAACTCACAAAATTTTGAAACATTGGATAGGCTACCAATTTTGAGTCCTCACAAGAGATCCAAAAGATAGGTTTTGGAGCTAGATTTAAAGCCTGCCCTGCCACCTGCTGTATGAGGGCAAGTGACTCAATGACTCTAAGCCTCAGTCTCCTGCTCTGTAGAATGGGTGAAATTCACCTTCCCCCCAGGGTTGTTATGAGGGTTAGAACAGATAAAGGAGCACAAACACTGCATGCAGTGGGCACTGGAGCAGTGCTCAAAAGGAGGGGCTGCTGTTGTTTTTATTATCAGTACTGAGTGTCTGCAGTGGCCGCGGTGGGGACTCTCCTAGGGCAGGGGCAGTCCCTGCCTGGCCAGCAGGAGGACCAGGGGCCTCATAATCAGCATGGAGACTTCCCCTTCCTCTCTCCTCCCACTGTTGCTTCACATCCTGTCTCTAGTCTTCCCTGGTTGCTTCTGCTGAAAGTAAAAAAAGGGGAAAAGAGAATTGTTAAAAAAGCAGAACAGAGGTGTGTGTGTGTGTGTGTGTGTGTGTGTGTATGTGTGTGTGTGTATTTAAGATCCTATTTAAAGTTAAAACTATCAGTTTCCAGAGAAGTCAGCATAGACCACAAGATACGTATGAATAAAAGAAACTGTCTTAGTGGGGATGGGTGTGCGCAGTGGTGGTGGGGACTGCAGGCTCCCACTCTCAGAAGTCTTTCATCTTTGCTGGGAAAAGAAATTGACCAAATCATGTAATGTGCATGTAGGAATATGTAACAACGAATCCCACTTTTACGTATGATTATAAGGCACCAATAAAAATAATTTTTTTTTTTTTAAAGAAGTTTTTCCTCCTCTGAGTGTGTCTGCTCAGTGAATGTTCTGGAGGAAGAAGGGCTGACTCTAGGGGCAGTGGGCAAGGCTGGGGCCCAGCTGTGCCTGGACCTTGGTAACGTCTGGGTAAGAGTCGTGCTCTGCTGTGCTCAAGCTCTCCTTGTGTTGCAGACTCACTCTCTGCTCTCCCCCACCCCCAATTCACTCCCCCTTTCTCTCTTGAGTTTGCTCTTGAGTTCTTACATTCCTGGGGGACGGGGAGGTCTCCATCTTCAGCATTCCTTGACAACAAGCTGATTTTCTGTGGGTTTCCCAACTTCAAGAGAAAAGAGATGTGAGGAAGCTTCTGATTGTCTTGCTCATCACCATCACGAATCACATCTTTGGTTGCTGGACTGATCATCCATTGATGTCCCCATATTAGAATGTGTCAATACTAAGTACCGTGTGACCTTGGCCTGTTTCCTTCACCCCTATGAGCCTCTGTTTATTCTGTCTGCTAAGAGGGGACAATGATATTTAGCATACAGAATTGTGTGAGGGATACAAATTTAATCCTGGAACTATCAATTCCTTAAGGTCAAAGACAATGTCTTATTCAGGACTAGATCTTTAAAGTCAGGTTCACAAAAGCTCAGTAAACACCTGTTGAATTAAGTGGTTTGTGAATGGTGCATGTATGTATCTATTAAGAATGCTTTTTCCTACACGAAACAAAATGTCTAATTTATAGTAGACTCTCACCTAAGCAAATCACCTGCTTACATTGGTTTAGCAACTGACCATATCAGTGCAGTCTTATTCACAAGTCTCAGGCTTTGACTCTTGTTGCTTTATGATCACAAAAGAGCTGCTGTGGCTGCAGACATTTTATTTGTGTTCAAGCAAGAAAAAGGAAGAGCATGTTCGCTGCACATTTCTCTTTAATCAAGAAAAGCAGAAACTTTTCCTAACCCAAGATTCACTTAAATTTCATTTCCAGAGCTAAGTCAAATGTTCACTTAGTTGTAGGGCAGACTGATGAAGGAAGTATTTAATTTTCCCAGGCTCTTTAGGGGAGATGGCAAGGGACAAGGGGAAAATCCATCTCCTTGATGAGGGGTTTGGATTAAATGTTGTCTGAAACACCCACTACCTCTTACAATCTCGTTGCAAAAAAAATCCTTTGTCAAGGTCAGAGATGAATAGGGTGGAAGGCAGAGGGCTAGGGAACCATACCTGTGAGCAAGCATGTGCATGTACAGTCATAGAGATATTTGTAGGCGACAGGAACTGAAAGGTTGGATTGAAGTCTCTCTGGCACTGAGCCAACTCAGACTGAAGTAAGAAAGCTGTGGGCGATGTGTGTGGTGGTTACCTTTGTGTAGGAGCCCATGGCCCAGTTCCCCAGGCTGCACGACGGTCCAGCTGCCCTGGCTAGACCATGGTGTCGGGTGGGAGGGTGGGAGGGGCAAACCCTTCATTTACTGTCATGAAACAATGAGCCAGGAATCTTGGACTTCTTCCAGCTTCATCTTTCTAGGGACATATCTATTTATTATTAGCCTTAATAGCAGTGAAGCCATCCATTCTCTATTGTACTTATGTGTGTTTTCTGCTCTTGCCAAACTGAATACGTTTTACCCAGAAATTTAAAGAACAACAGAAGATAAATATGAAAAAAAATCTCGATAGATCCATATGTTTACAGACTACTGATTTTTCAGTCATTTGCAATTAGTTGGTCCATGAAAGCCAAGTCTGGGTCTGTGGCAGTTATTCGTTAGCTTTTATAAGGAATAAATTATATATATACATACTCACATATACATATATGCACATATGTATTTATATACACACACACATATATATCTTTATATTTTAAAAATAACTTTGCTGTTGGTGGGACTATAAATTAGTACAACCACTGTGGAAATAATTATGGAGGTTCCTCAAAAGACTAGGAATGGAACCACATATGATCCAGCTATACTACTCCTCGATATTTATCCTAAAGGACTGAGTCAGCATACTACGGTGGTGCATGCATATCCATGTTTATAGCAGCACAATTCACAGAAGCCAAACTATGTAACCTGCCTGGCTGTCCATCAATGGATGGATGGATAGAGCAAATGTGGTAAATATGCACAATGGAGTTTTATTTAGTCATAAAGAAAAACAAAATTGTCATTTGTGTGGAAATGGATGGAACTTGAAAACATTATGTTAAGTGAAATAAGCCAAACTCAGAAAATCAAGGGATGTATATTTTCTCTTACATGTGGAAGCTAGAAAGAAAAAAAGAAAAAAAGGAAAGAAAGATTTAGGGGTAGATCTCATGAAAATCAAAGGGGGATCAGTAGAGTAGAGGAAAGGGACCAGTGGGAAGGAGAAGGGGAGGGGTTTTGGTCAGCTTTTTCACTGCTGTGACTAAAAGATCTGACCAGAACAATTACAGAGGAGGGAAAGTTTATTTGAGGGCTCACA
Organism: Glaucomys volans; assembly: GCA_020662805.1. NCBI lineage: Eukaryota > Metazoa > Chordata > Mammalia > Rodentia > Sciuridae > Glaucomys > Glaucomys volans. The sequence continues at coordinate 22,282 of JAJEJO010000617.1, read as the reverse complement.
GTTTCAGAGGTCCTACTCCATAGAAGGCCAGCTCCATCCCTCAGGGCTCTAGGTGAGGCTGAACACTGAATATCATGGTGGTGGAAGAGTGTGGCAGGGGGAAGGAGAGAGGGAGAGGGAGAGGGAGAGGGAGAGGGAGAGGGAGAGGGAGAGGGAGAGGGAGAGGGAGAGGGAGTTTTATTCAGTCATAAAGAAAAACAAAAGAGGGAGAGGGAGAGGGAGAGGGAGAGGGAGAGGGAGAGGGAGAGGGAGAAAGTCTCCACCTTCCAGATACAATATATATATATATATATCCCAAAGCCACGCCCAATTCCAAACTCCTCCAGCCACACCCTACCACTTCAATTACCACTCAAACCCTATCAGGGGATTAAATCACTGATTGGGTTAAGACTCTCACAACCCAATCATTTCTCCTCTGAACCTTCTTGCATTGCCTCACACGTGAGCTTTGGGGGACACTTCATATCCTAACCATAACAGGAAGGAAAGAGGAAATACTGGGGAAACACTGGAATGATATTGGTCAAATTGTATTATTATGTTGTGCACATGTACAAATATGTAACAATGAATCCCACCATTATGTACCACTATAATGAAAACAAATACAAAAAAACTTTGCAAAAATTATTATTTTTTGATTGTAAGGCTGATAACAGACTTACAAAGAATTTATTCAAAGTACAAAAACTGAATCTCTGAATTTCTTTTTAATTAACTTTGGCTATTAAAGAAAGAAGAGTCCATAATAATTGTGAGATCTTTAAATTATGGCCTAAATTATTTTAATTATAATATTTCTTAAATATACATGAATACAAAATTTTTAAATTTAGACTTGATTTCATAAGAGCTGACAGCTCTTCTACTACTTTAAAACCAAAACAAATATGGAAATAATATATAAACAACTTTATAAAATTCAATAATAACCAATAAACCAATAAAATTCAAAATAATAATTAATTTAAGAGAAAGGATAAGAATGTTTTACTGACAGCAAGTAACAACTTCTTATATGACTGGGAGGCATAAGGATTTGTTTTGTTTTTGTCTTTGTTTAGCATGCCTATATTTCTAAGGACAGACAAATTGAAAATAAATCTTACATTTCATGGAATAGTTTTAGTTCTTCAACTAACAATAGTGCTATAATTTTGAGACATTTGATGCATGTTGTAACAAGGTAAATAAGTAAAGATATTAGCTAAACATGAATTTCTGCGGGACACAACCAGTCTATTGCAGTGAATTTGAAGCAGAGCAGGAGAAAGGAAACTCTGGTATTGATAAATTTTATGTGCCAACTTGGTTAGACTCAGTTGTTTTATCAAACACAAGTTAAGATCCTTCTGTGAAGATGTTTTGCAATGTGACTAACATCTATAATCAGTTGACTTTATGTAAATGAGATTACCCTGTTTATTGTAGGAGGGCCTCATCCTATCAGATGAAGGCCATAAGAGCCTGAAAGTGGGTTTTCAGGAGCAGAAGACATTTTGCCTGATTGTAACACTGAAATCATGCCTGAGTTTCTTGCCTGCTGGTCTGCTTTATAGATTTCAGGCTCACCTGCCTCCATATTTGTGGGAAGCAATTTCTTCAAAAGAATCACACCCCCCACCCAGCTATCCCTATCCACACCCTTTCATTTGGTTCTGATTCTCTGGAGAACTCTGACAGTACGGCTTCAAAGACTAACAGAGATACATCACAAAGACAAGGAGTCAGCTAGAAAAGGCTCCCACTGGCAAATTTGGGATAGCTTGAACATTGAAAAGAATAAGAGCTAAGCTGAGTGAAAACTTTGAATAAACAAAAACTCATGGTTTGGATATGAGGTGTCCCCCAAAAGCTCATGTATTGGGCAATGCAGGAATATTAAGAGGTGAAATGATTAGATAAAAAGAGAGGCAATCTCATCAATGAATCAATCTATTTGATGTCTGAATAATTTGAATGGTTTACTTGGTGGTTACTGTAGGCAGGTGGGGCATGGCTAGAGGCAGCAGGTCACTGGTATTGTGACCTTGGACTGTACCTTGTTCTTGGCTCCTGTCTCTCTGTTTCCTGGTTACAATGGGCTTACCAGCTTTCTTCCCCATGCCTTCCACTACAATGGGCCCAGAGCAATGGAGTTGGTCAACCGTGGACTGAAACTCTGAAACCACACACCAAAATAACACTTTTCCTCTTCTAAGTTGTTTTTTTTTTTTTTTTTGGTACCAAGGATTGAACTCAAGGGCACTTGACCACTGAGCCACATCCCCAGTCCCATTTTGTATTTTATTTAGAGACAGGGTCTCACTGAGTTGCTTAGTGCTTCGTCTTTGCTGAGGCTGGCTTTGAACTCATGATCCTCCTACTTCAGCCTCCCAAGCCCCTGGGGTGTGCCCCTGTACCTGGCCTTTAAGTTGTTCTTATCAGGTATTTTGGTCACAGCTGAAAAGCTGACTAACACGAGTTAACAGCAAAGCTTAAAAAGAGAAAGGGGAAAAATTCAACTCAGTTATCACCTTTAATGTCTGTTAGTTACATCAATTCCTTACTCTGGAAACAAGGAGAAACAATTATGCATGTATCCATTAGCAGAAAATGTGATAGAAATGTTAGAATCAGAAAATGGCCGGTGTGTGATCCCCACTGAAATAACAATTTAGGAATGAACTGTCCATGGATGCTAAAATCACTAATTGAAAGGTTGCTAGGGATCAGAATATGGATGATGCCAAATGAGCATCCTGCAGCTCACCTGCTTATTGCAATGTAAAAACATACCTTTACTATGGGAAGATCAGGTGTCACCCCCATAGTTATGTGTTTAAGCGGACATCAGGCATCTCACATCGAGATTCAGAATGAAGGGTGCCTACCAAAAAGTGTTCACATCTATTCCCTATGATAAAGTTATGATAGGTCAGGGGAACACGTTAAACCAAACCCAGAAGAAACAAATGTCCCATGTTCAGAACTTGGGGCATTCTGTAAGATGACTTACCTGGTTTCTTTAAATAGGCAATATCATATTTCCCCCAAAATGCAGGGAGCTGTTCAAAGTGAACTCAAGTGTTCTAGGAACAAATACAATGCATGAACTTTAATTGAATCCTGTTTTTCTTTTTAAAACCCATAAAAAAATCTTGTGACAACTGGTAGAACTAAATTTAACATAGATTTGTTATTATATGATTTCTTAGTTCATTTTCTGTCATTGTAACAAAATACCTGAGACTAGGAAATAGGTAAAGAAAAGATGTTTGTATAGTTTTCATTTCTGAAGGTCAAAGAGCTGGCTTCTGCTCAACTCTGATGAGCATCTCATGGCAGATGGTATTTTGGTGGGAACGTCTGAGAGACAGGTAGGAATATCACTTGGCAAGTCAGGAAGTCAGAGAGGGACTCAGGGCCCAGACTTTTTCTTTTATAAGCACTTGCTTTTGCAAGAGCAAACTCCAAAATACCAGAATTAATCCCTTCCCACAACAGTGCTCCCAATGTCCTAATCATCTCCTACTAAACCCTACCTCTTAAAGGTTCTGCTACCTCTTAATATTGCACACTGAGGATCAAGCTTCCTGCACATGAACCCCTGGGGGCAAACCACATCAAATCATAGCAGACGATATAAGACATATTATTATTAAATTTCTGAGGTATGACAGTGGTTATATTTTTATGCAGCATCCCTTATTTTCAGGAGATGCACACTGAAGTCTTTAGGAGTGAAGTGTCATCTGACACTGTTTTCAAATGATTCGGGTATACATAGGCATATTATATATTATAATAGATATATAGAGTTTTTCACTATATACATGTGGCAAAGAGTTTGCTGCTATTGCATCGAGGTGATGGACATGAGTGTTTTTTGTGTTTCTCTTTTCATTTTTCTTTATGTTTGAAATTTTCCATTAGGAAAAGTTGGAGTAAAAATCTGTAAAACCAATAAAATCAAAATACTAATATAAATTTAATGTGACAAATTGTTTTACTTATCATTCTTTGCACGGTGACCAGTAGTTACAGTATGCCAGAGAATTCAGTTTCATGAGAAGATGCAATTCTCCAAACACCTTCTGTACCCTAACTGTTGGAAAGCCTTTTCATGGGGTATTATGAAGGTTTTTGGCCTTCTCTTGACTTGATGTCAACATCAACATGTAAATCCGTCATTTTCTTTTATATGTACTATACGACACAGTAATTTACTTGGAGTCAGTCTGATCCTAAACAGAAACATAACTTTCAGCCAGACGTGGCTGACAGTACCTAGTACTAAGGTGGTCATGCAGCTAATCCAGGTGCTGACCCTGTGGTTGCCTACTTACCTCCATATATCAGCATAATGATTATTGTGACTGAGCCAGGTTTAATACTCATTTTCCCAAATTCCCTTGTTACTAATCATGGCACATGACCCAGTTTTGGCCAATAGGATGAAAGCAAAAATCATTTACTAAGAGGGGCTTCAAATGACCTTTGTACAAGGGACACAGGTTCAGAAAGCACTAATGATAAATGTTTAGATTATCATACGAGTTTGGATGCAAATAAAGTTTTTTTCTTGGTACCAGTGATTGAACTCAGGAGCACTCAACCACTTAGCCACATCCCCAGCCTTTTTTTTTTTTTTTTTTTAATTTTATTTAGAGACAGGGTCTCACTGAGTTGCTTAGGGCCTAGCTAAGTTGTTGAGGCTGGCTTTGAATTCATGATCCTCCTTGCCTCAGGCTCCCAAGCCACTGGGATTATAGGTGTACATACTGTGACCGGCTCAAAAAAAAAAAAAATCTTGAAAAATATTAGCAAGCAGAATTTGGTACTATATAAAAAAGAATTTTATACGATGATCAAGTGGGATGCAAGGCTGGTTCAAGATTTAAAAATCTATCAATATAATCCATTGTACCAACAAGACATAAAAAGACAAGTTACAACAGTTTAAAGATCTTAAATGGCTTCATTTTTTAATCTAAAATTGACAACATAATTTCATAAATATGAGAAGTGTTCTGATGGGTAGAAGAGGTTGTTTTTATAGACAGAGAAGGGCTGAAGAAAACAGAAACAAAGAAACAAAACGTAGACTATTTCAAAGTCCACTTGAAAAATCAGGGACAAGAAGACAGACCAATAGAAAAATAACTGATTGGTTAACATCAGGTGGCTTCAGGTCACCTTTATTAAAGGATGTAAGGGCTAAAGCAGAGGGGACTTCACTGTCACACTGAGTGGCCTGTTTGGGAAATTTGACTATCTCTTATTCTCCTGAATTCTCTGAAGGTCAAAGAACAATTTAGTTTGTTGATATGGAATGTTAGCAAAGATGACTCCATTTTGATTTGTAGCCTGATCTGTTGGGGCCGTTTTGAGGAGTTTAATATAAAACAATGGCTTCCTATAATTTTTATTGAATGAAACTAAATAAGAAAAATCGTATGATCTTTTGATCCAGAAGAAGTATTTGACAAAATCTGACATGACTTATGATGAAAACACTCAGAGAATTAGGACTAGGAGGAACTCCCTCAACTTAATAAAGCACAGCTGCAAGAAACCTTCATCTCACAGCATGCTTAATGGTGAAAACTGGAATGATCCCCCTTAACACTGGGAACAAGGCAGGGGGATCCATGCTCTTACCTCAGCTGTTCAACACAGCATAGGAAGTTCTAGCTAAGGGCAGTAAATAAGAGGAAATTTAAAAGGCATACAGATAAGAAAGGTATAAATGAAATCATCCTTATTTTCAAATGACATGGTAGACTACAAAGGAAATCTTGATGAATGAAGTCAGAGCAAATTTAAATAAATAGAAGACATATAATGTTCATGGGTTGGAAGACTCACAATGAAGACTATCAGTTCTTTCAAAACTGAAATATAATTCAATTCCTATCAAAATCCCAGTAAGAAAGTTAATAGATGTACACAAGATTGTCCTACAATTGATATGAGAATGCAAAGGAACTAGAATAGCTATTTTATTTTAACTATTAGGGCACCAGTGGGTGTATTGCAGTACAGTTCTGACACTAACCACCCAGATAGCTCAAACCCCACAAATTAAAGGATACAGTCCCCAGTGGACACCAGTGACAAGTACAGTCCTCAGGAAACCCACAGTTCTGACCATCAAGCTATAAATCCAGGGAGTTCCCATGATCTCAGGTTTGATAATTTACTAGAATGACTCACAGGACTCAGGAAAGCACTGTACTATGAGTACAGTTTTATTGTACAGGATTCAAATCAGGAACAGCCACATGCAGAGACCCACGGGGTAAGGTCTGGGAGGGTCCTGAATGCAGAGCTTCTCCCCGCGAGTCGTGTTACATCACCATCTTGGCATATTCATGCATATCAGAAAGCTCCATGAAGCTTCAACGTCCAGAGTTTTTACTAAGGTTTCATCGAGGAAGCATGATTGATTGAATTTCCTCACTCTTTAGTCCTTTCCCCAATCCCAGAGGTTAGGAGGTTAGATGATACTCATGTGGCCCAAGCCCCTGATCACATGGTTGGTTTTCCTGGTAACCAGCCCCTGTCCAGAGCCACTTCATCATGTAGCATAAACTCAGGTGGGATCCACAGTAATAATAGGAATAACAGACATTCCTATTGCTTATGAAATTCTAAGGATTTAGTCTTTTCTTCCGAGATTTAGGGTAAAGGCCAGTCAAGTTCTTTATTTTGCTACCAAAGCTGAAACAACGTTGAATCAAAAAAGAACAAAGTGGGAGGAATTTCTCCACCTGCTTTCAAGACCTAACCATAAAACACGGTAATTGACCCTGTAGGGTCCTGCCAAAGGAACGGACACGAAGGTCAAAGGAGGGAATTAGAGAACCCGCAAAATGACCAAAGGTGTGACCGAAGATGTGACTTTGGAAAAAAGTGCAAAGGCAATTCAGTAGAGGAAAGGGAGTCATTTAGTCAATGGGCTGGAGCAATTGGATATCAATAAACAAAAAATAACCAAAACCTTTTACAAAAAGTTCACTTTTATAAATTCAGAGCTTAAAGTTAAGATGGATCATAGATTTAAATGTAAGTCATAAAACTAGAAACCTATTAGAAGATAATATGGGGGAAAATCTGTGGGATCTATTGGTTAACTGTTCTTAAATACGACCCTTAAAGTACAATCCTTAAAAGAAAAAAATGGATCAATTGGATGGCTTTGAAATTAAAAATGCTCACTTGTCAAAAAACTGTCAGGATAAAAAGACATGCTACAAACTGTGAGAAAATATTTGCAAACCACATATCCTGCAAAGAATGATTATCTAGCATATATAAAGAGCTTTCTTAACAATGAAAAAAGAAACAATCCAATTAGAAAATAGGAAACATAAGAAGATATTTCACTGAAGAGATCCATTTGGCAAACAAGTGAATGATGAGATATTCGATATAATTCACGATTAGGGAAATGCGAATTAAGATCATGATGAGATATCACTATACACCTATTAAAACAGTTAAAATGAAAAGTAGTGACAATACCAAAATACAGGCGGATGCAGGCAGACTACATCTCTCATACTTAGGAACATAAAATGGTCAGTATGGAAAACTGGCAGTGTCTTAGAAAACTAATATATACTTATCAGATAATCTGGTAATTATATTCCTGGTTATTTAACTCAGAGAAATTAAAATTCATGTTCACACAAGGACATGTATACATTGTTCATAGATTAGTCAAAAACTGAAGTCAATGAAAATGATCCCCAATGGGTGAACATTTGAACAACTGTGATCCATCTCTCCATACCCTGGAATACTGCTCCATGGACTACTGAAGGAGGAATGATCTACTGATGCATGCAACATTTTGGATGGATCTCAGGGATAATATACTGAGTGAAAAAAGTCAATTTCAAAATGCCACATTCTCTATAATTCCATTGGTATGACATTCTTGGTATGAAAAAATCATTAGAAATAGAAAACAGGTTAGTGATTGCCAGAGTTGAAGGATGGTGAGGGATTATGTTAGTCAGTTTTTCATTACTGTGACCAAAATACATGACAAGGACAACTTAGAGAAGGAAAACTATATTTTGACTCACGCTTTCATAGGTTTAGTTTATGGTTGGCTGACTCCAATGCTCTGGGCCCAAGATGAGGCAGAACATCATGGCAGAAGGGTATGGTGGAGGAATGCTGGTTTGCTTGTGGTGGCCAGGAAGCAGAGAGAGAGAGAGGAAGGAAAAGGGGCCGCAGGGCAGATGAACTCTCCCAAGGCACACCCTCAGTGTCCCATCTCCTCCATCCATACCCCACCTGCCTATGGGTACCATCCAGTCAGTCCATTCAAACAAGGATGGACTGATTAGGTTAAGGCTCTCATAATCTAATCATTTCATTTCCTACATTAACACAGAAACTTTTGGGGAACTCCTCATATCCAACCCATAACAGGGAGGGTATGACCAGGAAAGGGTTGCTGCAGGAAGGCCTATTTTTCCATCATGGTTTGGCTACTGTAAATTTAGACATTTGATAAAATGGCAAAGGACTATACAACCATTCCTCTGTATCTACAGGGTTTGCTTCCAGGATCCTCCACAGACACCCAACTCTGTAGATGCTCAAGTTCCTTAGATAAAATGGTATAGTATTTCCATAGAGCCCTCCCTATACTCTCCTGTACCTTAAATCTTCTCTACACTACTTATTATACTTAATGCAATGTGCATGCTATATAAATAGTTGTTATGCTGTATTGTTTAGGGGATACTTGCAAGAAAAAAATCTGTATATGTTCAGTACAGACACAATTTTTTTTTCCAAACACTTTTGACCTGTGACTGAGTTAAACCTACAAATATGGAACATGAAAATATAGAGTACTGCTGTACGCTTGGATTGTACCAATGTCACATTCCTAATTTTCACATGGTCCTAGAGTTATGCAAGATGTCATCATTTGGGGAAACTGAGTGAAGGCTACAAGGAACCTCTATGCTATTATTGGTGTAAGTAATTTGCTAGAGATGGACAGGAATGGAAGGAGAAAAAGTCAGGGTCAAGGGGAGCATCTGTAAAGTGCCCCTGACTGTGAATTGACCCAAAGGTATCAGTCTTCTGCCACATTCCAGAAAGAGGCCCAGCACTCTCTCCTATAATTTATGGGTCACATCGGGTTCTCAAGTCCACACTGCATCACAAGCTGCCCTGAGGATCAGTAGACAGTTATCTGACCTTCAGCCAGGGGGTCTAGGCCAGAAAGGGCAAAATGACCCAAGTAAGCAGGTGAATGCCCAATTTTAACCTAGTGTAGGCATGAGACTTCTCCCAAATGGGCAACAACAGCTACACAAAGCACTGGGCCCAAGGAGGTGTGGACCAAGGTTTTGCACCTATACAGGTTCCCACCCTCCATCCTAACAAAGGCCAAGGCTTTATCATTTCAGTGCCTTGCGATCTGGCTGCCCCTCTCTCTGGGGTGTATCTCACTTTCTTTGTCTTGTAATAAACCTGCCCTACATTCCATCTGTCTCTGCCTCATTGTATACTTCTCTGTCTGTGCTGGGGTAATTACCTAATCTTAGACAATTATACCCAAGGGCAGAGGACCACACGGCTCCATAGTCGACTCAACCTCCTGTAACACTATCACTTTCGGTGATTTTGTTGTTATTTCAAAACAACAGGGAAGAAATGATGAAAAAATAATGACTTTTTAAAAAAATTTTTAATTGAGTGTGTGGACCTTCTTGTACATCTTTGCATACCATCTGGTTGCCATGAGGACACACTGATGATGTCAGAAGGACTTGCCCCAGGAAAGACTCCAAGCAGCTTAAGAAGGTGAAAGTAATGCAACCTTGCTTCGCCTCCCTCCTCTCCCCTGCTTCTCCTTCATCAGACTCTTTGAGTGCATTCTGCTTCTAATGCTGTTGGGTCAGGGGAGAATAAGGTGGTGGGTGCTGCTAGTAATAAAGTGGAGTAAGTGCTGGGAGACCTTATGCCCAGATGGGGGACCCAGAAGGCTTCTTGGATTCAGGAGTCTTGAACTGGGCTGAGAAAGATGAGCTAGAACTGAAGAGATAAAGACAGCGGGAGCAGCTGGTACCAATGCTGCAGATAAGGGTTGGCAGGCTGGTCTGGGGCTGGGTTCAACCTGGAAACTCAGGGAGAAGACAGGGTAGAGGCAGGTGGGAGCTGGGAGGAGGGGAGGGTTGTGGGTTAATTTAAGGTATTTGGAATTTAGTCTAAAATTTCTGCAGAGGCAGTGAAGGGCAGGAGAGTGGCCTTTACAGATGAATATTTTAGAAAAGTCTCTCCTGCGTTTTGGAGAGGACAGATTGGAGGGGGAAGGCCAGGGTCTGACCAAGAGTGTAATGCAGGTGAGAAGTGGGGAGGCCTGCACAGCGTCAGGCCATGAATGTGGAGAAGAGAGCTCAGGAAAGCAGAGCTAACCAAGGTTTGTAAACACAATGCAGCTGTACTGGTTAGTATGTTTCAGTGCACCCATGGGAGCTAAGCCCCCTGTCCAGGCCTCTTCTAAGAATCCCTGGAATGCAACTCCCCCCAGGCTGCCAAACTGTCCCCATTTGGACCCTGGGCAGAGCAGGCCTCAGCTCTCTGAGTTGCTGGGCCAAAAGCCTGCTCACTGCTTGGGAATGCCTTCGTTTCTGCAGATGGCCTATAGGAGAGTCTGCCTGCTAGAAATGGTAAATCATGTGTTGGCTGAAGGAACCACTCCACTCCCAGGCAGATGCAGCTGTGATTAGTGAGGCTCCAGGAATAGGTCCTGTCACTGGAGTCCTAGGCCAGCAGCCTGACTCCAGGAGGTTTCAACAAACCAGGTTCGCCACTTACCCCAAAAACCAAACAGAAGAGGTCATGGTGAGGAGCACAGGAAAAGAGCTTAAATCAACCAAGTCATATTGGGAAGGCAAAGTGAGATCTAGCATCTCACCCCTGTTTTTGGAGGTGCTGACAAGAGCTGTAGGTTTAAATAGAGGAAGATTTGGGGCATGGGATGAGAGATCTGCATAATTAAGCAGTCTTGGCCAAACTGCAGTGTGGTTGATCATTATTTGATCACACCTGGTTCTGCAGGTGACTCAGGAGAAGTCCTCATCACTCAAGGGGCAACTTCCATTTGCTGCTCAGATGTTTATCTATCAGATCCATGATCCTGGAAGGGGACAATCAGTGCCCATGAGACAATTGCTCAGGCTTAGGAGCAGTCCCATCTTGAGGTGATGTGCCTCCCTCCTGCTGTTCCTGGAAGGTGTAGGATAATGGCTAAAGACTTCTAGGTACTACTCTAGGGGTCTACAACAGGGTGCCGCAAATCTTGCTTCAGTCTTGAAGAGAGATGCAATAGATGAGGTAAATTTAGGGCTAATAAACCTTGTAATACAGTTTTTATTTTATTTTATTTTTTCTTCTTTTTAGTTATACATGACAGTAATAAGTTTTTAGATGAACATACCTTAAATGATTGACATGCCTAGGTGTAGAGCCGAGCAGGTCCCTGATCCAAAGTTGAAGGTAATAAAGGAGACCTATACAAAATGAAGGCAAAGAAGCCAAGTTCTATCCTGCTTTCAGTTACCCATCAGGCATCTGCCGTCCCTGTTATGAACTCACACAGGCAGTTGCTCTTCTCCAGGCATATCTACATGTGTGTGTTTGCCAAAGTCAATTCAAAATGTCTACCTTATGTAGGATTATCTCCCCCTTGCAGAAGTTCTGGCAACAGGCAAAACTTTATTATGTTAGTGTTATCATCTGCCATGAGGAAGGTATAGAGCATTTGTCTCCTGCACCTATTTTATTTTCCTTTATGTACCTAGCATCCAGGTTGCTCAGGCCTCAGCAAATGCTGGTTGCAAAGATTTTACTGCCTGGGAGGTAGAATTCACTTAAATAGCCATTGCAGCTACATTTAGAGGCAGCCTATGCTGGGGCTTATTACATTGCAAAAAACACCTTCAGCTTCAAATTTGCAGGGGTTTGCACAAGTTATCACATATATTTACATAGATATATAGTGACCCATAATATATATGACATAGACATATAAATAGACATGATATTCACAGGTTAATATTTGGAATGTTAATTGATGTTTCTACCCTCCACATTTCCTGTTACTTCTGCCCTACTTTTTAAAATTCAGTGAGTTTTTCGTTTTCATTGCCTTCAAGAAATGGATCAAATTCTTAAATTTTAAACCTTTAAAACCTTGGTGTATAAACCAGGCAGCTAGGGCAATACCTGATGTGTGAGCCTAGAGCAAGGCTACCTCCTGTCCCATGTGAAAGTCATTCTTTTGGTGAGATTTTGGGGGGATTAATGGCAGTGAAGAGGATTTAAGTGCTTCTCTGTTTCCCAGAGACTTTGGCCCTGATACCAGGACCAATCCCCAGGGACAGGGAGAGAGTGACAGAAATCCCAGCTAGGTTTGGGAGAATCTGAGAGCAGAGGAAACCTTGCTCCTAGTAGTCATGCAGAAGACAGGAGAAACTTCTGCCTATCTTTTCTGGGCACGTGGGCCTAGGGAAACCTTAGAGAGTTGCCTGCAATCCCCCCATGGAGCAAAATCACCTTATGTATGTTCACCTACCTGAGACACTGCACCCATGGGGAGTGCCCTAAAGCCCAAGTCATAAATGATGGAGAGAGAATGTCTCTCTCATGTCCTGGAACAGACTGTGATGTAACTGTGTGGGTGACACAAGGACCTGAGACTGGAGAGAGAAGGAAAGGAGCCACCAGCTTGAGATGGTATAGAGAACGGATTAGGGGACAAATGGGAGAACGAGAGCTTTCTAAGAAATGCAAGCAGGGGCAGAAGTGACTGACCCACTGATAAACCAGAGCTTAAAAGAGAAGCATAAAGGAAGCCAAGTATTTCTTGCATAGCTGGGGTTGTGGGTTGAGATGCACATCTTTTCAGTCATTTTTTATTTAAGGCAGCATTGTTGGGTTTGAGGGGCAGAACCATTGAATTGAACATTGTCAGATGTTTACTTAGAATGAACAAAAACGATTATTATGTTCTGTGTGCTCTTCTGTAGAATATAAGATGTGAAAACATGATTTCACTGTGAGGGTGACACTGGCCACCTGCACTTTGGTGAATGTGTGTCTCTGTCTGCTTGCTGCACTGGCTGCCTGAGGTCTAGTCAGCCTAGCTCAGCTGTGTCCCCAGTGCTTCCACCAACTTCTGGCATTCTGCAACAAGGTAGGGGTGGTAGATGCTGCTTTTGGAAACAATACAGGCCAGCATAGTAAAATTGAGTTAAAAATGCTCAATGACTTAGAACATCCTGGGTCTCACCCAGGTCTACTGCAGAGACAGAGGAGGTGACAAGGGTGGGACATATGTGAAAAGTCAGACAATAGGCAACTTTGGACAATTGCCCACTGATGAGATCCCAGCTCCAGGGAGGCCTTGCCCACCACCTTCCATCTTTTTGGTGCTGAAAGCCTTTCTGAGTTTGGGTAGAGGGTTTCCATAGCCATTCTGGTGGCTACCATGAGCATTTATTTGCTGAGAACCTGATGTGGGTCAGCCTCAAGCATGGCACTGGGAGTTAGAGCTAACCAGATCCAATTCCAGCCCACACCCCCACAGGAGCCATAGTCAAAGGCTGTGGTCTCAAATGACATTCCATCTACTCAAGGGCAATCAACATTCTGTACAGATTGTTGTCAGTTCTCAACTTAGCATCTGAGCATTCTTCCTCCAAATGAATGTGACCTCCTTCCCCAACTCTGACCATCACCAAGCCAGAGGAGCACAGAGAATGTACTATCAGGTTAAGAAATGGGTCTCACAGTACCCTTCCCTCTAGTAGGCTGGAATGTCTTCTAGGTGTGTGGGGTGCTGGGTGTATGAGAAAGGCAAACTCAGGGTTCTGGGGGAGTATGGAGGAAGGTCACTTGACCTACCTGAGTTAGTTGGTCAGAGAAAGTTCTTGGAGGAGAAGACACCTAAGTGTGTTTTTAAGGGTGAGGAGCGGTTGCAAAATAGCTGGGTGAAGAAATGAAGGTAGGAGAGCTGGTTAAGTTGGGTATATATGTACATGTCTGTTACTACACCAGGCCTGTTCTGTATGACCATCACTCAAAGGTTTTGCAAGAGAAAAAGTTTATTCAGGAATGGATGTGGGAGGTGAGGTGTCAAGTGGGCCTCCCAAAGAATAGGGCTTAAGGATATGGGGTGAGGCGTGGTTGGAGGTTAGGAAATTGGCAGTCTGCATGTATGTAATCACTTCATCACCTGTAACCATCATCGTACATACGTCAGAGGTGTTATCCATACTTCTGAAATTGGAGATTTAAAAGTTGACTAGAAGCAAGTAATTAAGAGTAAGTAAATCGGGATAAGCCAGGAGGGTATTACAGTTTGGATCTTAAATATTCCTCAAAGACCGTGTGTTAAAGTCTTGGTCACCAGCCCATGGCACTTTTGGGAGGTGGTGGAACCTTCAGGAGATGGAGACTAGTGGAAGGAAGTTGGGTTACTGGCGGTGTGCCCTTGAAGAGAATATTGAGAGCCCAGCATCTTCTGCTTTGTCTTTGCTTCCTGGCTACCATGAGATGAACAGCTTTGCTCTCCTAGCAAAGAGCATAGCTTGATACGGGCCCAGAGTGATGGGACCAAGTTGTCAGGGACTGAAACCTTTGCAACCATGAGTCAAAATAAATCTTTCCTCCTTAGAAGTTGATTTATTTCAGGTATTTTGTCACAGCAATGGGAAGTTGACTAACACAGAAGTTTATTCAGGTTTTCTATCAGCCTCATGTCTTTAGGAAGGATGTATTCAAAACCTCATCTGTGCAGCAGATGTGTTTAGGCAAGAATGAGATGAGTATGCAATCTTTGGAATTGGGGAGTCCCTTTCTCTCCAAGTGTTATGTGAAGCTCTAGGGACACTCATTAGAAAAAAACACTCACTTAGGCCCACAATTAGATTTTAGATCTATATGATGAACTTAGAGAAAGGATAAAAAGATAAAATTAAAAACAGAAAATAAGAAACAGAAATTCATCATCGGGAAAGCAGGAGAAATCTGGTAGAGTGGAGAGTTGCTATGGGTGAAGTTCCAGTTGCTCCACATTCTTACCCATGTTTGGTGTTTTCAGTCTTTAAAATCTGAACCCCTGCTTTTTTTTTTTTCTGTGTGTGGGTAGTGTCAGTTCATTGTGGTTTCAACTTACCATCCCCCAAAAGACTGAAGAAGTTAAACATCTGATCGTCTTATTGCCATTTGCAGATCTTCTTAAGGTTTCTTTAAATCCTTTGCTTTTTAAAAATGGGCTCTATATTGCTTATTATTGAATCATAATAATTCCTCATATATTCTAGGTACAAGATGTATGTTTCATGAATATTTTATCTGAGTGGACCACCCTTTTGTTTTCATAATGTACCTTTGGAAGAGCAAGTTTTAAAAAGTTTAAGTCCCATGGTAGCTTAATATTCAAGATAGAGACAACCAGAAATTGGAAATTTGGAAACCAACCCAAGTTTATTGGTTCTAAATTCATTATTTTACTTGAGAGGAACTGTATTCTAATATGGTCTCAGATACATCTCAGGATGCAAATGTTTGAAAGGCTTTTGTTATATACCTTGAAATTGATTTTCTAAAGAATGCCTAGTCACCTTGTCAATGAAGCCCAGACTTATCTTCTTAGATGTCCCATAGCTTGTTAATTTGTCGATTAACAAAACTTTAGAAATCCTTAAAAATTTATTATGCAATCTTGTCTCTGCACTTTATTTGGTAAGCCATTTTTTGGGTAGATAATACAAAGATAATTATAGTAAATTTTCAGTGAGCATTTGCAAAGACTGGGATCTTATTTCTATAGGAACTAAGCAGTGATTTAAAGAAGGAGGTACTGGGCAAAGGGCTGTTTGCTTATCTACGCTTCTATTTACCCATCTGTAAACCTGGCAAAGGTCAGCCTACTGTGTCTCACCAGCAATGTGGGCCACATGAGAGCATGTCAGGTAATAGCTACCATTTACCAAGTCCACTCAGTCTGGGGACAGGGACTGCTTAGTTGACCTCTAATCCTCAACAACAGCCTGATCTGTTGAGTATTATTGTTTCATTTAAAAGGAGTGGATAGTGACTGACCCATGGCCATAGGACTGACCAATACTGATGGAGTCAGGGCCCTCTGGTCCAGAGCCCGAGCTGTTCCTGTTGTCTTCTTTATCGTTTACCTTTTAGTCACACCACAGACCACATGGAGGTCAACAAAGGTTTCAAGATCTGAAGGAGAAACACAAATAAGTGGTCATCTTGAAAAGTTGTTTTGCTCTTGAAGAATTCATTGCTGGTGCCAAAAGGAAAGAACTTGCTTACTTATTGCCAGAAGCCTTGTTAACATCCCTGAGCTAGGTAGTGGCCCAGTAACCAGCCCATTCCACAGGCCCCTCCTGCAGGGACTGGTTACATTGGACCTAAACATCTGGATCAGTAGTTTTGGAAGCTGGGAGTGGAGGGAGGGGTCATTTCAGAGAATTCTCTGAAGGGTTGCCCTCTCCTCTCTATAAGGACCATTTCAAGGAAAGTGGGTAGGCCTGGGGCAAGATGGACAGTCTCAGGGAGATGGACAGACCTGGGGAAACTGGTTAGGCCTGGGGAAGATGGACTAGCCTGTGGGAGATGGACAGATCTTGGGAAGATGGAAAGGCCAGGGGCAAGATGGACAGAACTGGGACAAGATGAACATGACTAGGAAAGATGGCCAGGATTGGGCAAGATGGACAGGCGTAGGACAAGATGGTCAGGCCTGGGGAAAGAGGACTGTGAATTGCATGTCCTTAGCCCCTTCCCCCAAGTTTCTTCTTAACTCCCACTTCTAGTCTAGGAACTCATACGTTCTGTTTTGCCTAGAGTAGTCCTGGGTTATGCCTATTTCCCAAGTATAATTATTTATTTTCCTTTTCACTTGAAGCCGTCCCAATTTGCACAGTCTTTACTACTGCAGATGAGCCAGGTGAGACACAGTAGAGACTAACTTGAAGATTCTCATAGAATTAGGGACGCATTGTGGTGTCTCTCAGAAGGATGTTATTATGACAGTGGTATATTAGTCATATCTCTTTGGATTACAAGTGATTTCAAATTGGATTTAGCAAGAAAAAACGTATTGACTCTATAACTGGGTAGTTGGAGGTGGGAGTGGGCAGGATTCAGGAATGACTGGGACCAAGTTCTCTAGCAATATCCTTCATTCTGCTTCTCAGCCTCTGTTTCTCTGTCTCAGTTTTGCCTTTTCTCCATCTTTCCATTTCTCCACTCTTGCTGATCTCAGCTTTTAGGTAGATCTTTCACATGGTAGACTTGCTGGCCTCTGGCAGCTCTAAAATTTCATTCTCTAGACTTAGCAAATATAGCAGAAAGAGGAACTTCTGAACCACAAACACAGATCAGTCCAGGGAAGTTCCAGTGAGCCCTGCTTGGGCCATGTACTCATGTGTCCATCTTTTAAGCCCACAGTATTAGCATATCAAGGTGCAAGGGACAAGGCTGTATCAAACCACACTGCCTTAGTCCATTTTGTGTTGCTATAACAGAATATCTGACATTGAGTAATGAATAAAGAAAAAAAGTTTATTTTACTCACAGTTTTGGAGACTAAAAGTTAAAAATTGGGTAGCCTCACCTGACTGGCCTTTACCGAGGGCTTTCTCTGGCAGAGAAGTGGAAAGGGAAATAGCCACAGGTAGAAGGGTCTAAACTCATGGGGCGACCTCAGTTTATAGCAACCTGCTCTCATGATAACTAACCTGATTCTGGAAGAAAAATACTAATCCCTTCTGAGGACAGAGCCCCCATGACCTAATAATCTTCCATTAGGCCCACCTCTTAAAGATCCACACCTTCTCCAGCTCCAACCTTCTAGCATACAAGCTTCTGGGGGACAGACAAACCATATCCAAACCATAGCATACACTCAACAAGGAAGGAATCCCAAAGGAAAGCAGGACAGTTAGCCAAGAAGACCAAAGTTATACCATCTGCCAGCTACTATATATAGCCACCACTGTCAGAATCGTTTCCAAAATTCCAAGAACTTGATAGATATTGTTTATTATTTCCACAATATTCTAAGGAGGATACTTTATCCTCATATAAATGAATCTTGAATAGTTTAAGTAACATACCTAAGGATGGAAAAGTGGTAAATCAGGGAACTAATTTCTGACCCCAGGTCTATCTGCCCTTTCCAATGTCATGGAACTTGTGAAAGGTGGCATTTTATATATGAGAGGCAGGGAGGATAATTTGAGTCAGAGAGCACTTCTTAGACACTTTATCAACATTCATGACACTCCCAAATAACTGGTTCAGTCTGTAGATTCTCCTAGATCCTGGGCAAGACAGTCTTTCCAGTCTTAAGAGGTGAACCTGCTATTCCAGGAGGGAGGTATGAAGCTGGTCTATTCAGGCCAGGGTGCTGACTGTCTCAGCACAGGACCTACCAACCAAGTACCTTTGGTAAATTTATCGGAGTATCTATCTATAAAAGGATGGCAAAAAATCCTGCTTCTATCACACTCAGCCAAGGAAGCATAAATAATAGAAATCTTGCTTCATAAGAGAATTATACTGCTGCTGCTGGTGGTGACACTGCTAGTTCGGAGTCTTTAATTCTTTAATTATAAAAGGGAACATGGGGAATGCTATTTTCTCTCCAAGGGAAAGGAGGACTCCTTTTGGCTTGCCTGTGTTCCTCATGGTTTAAACAATCAGACAAATAAACAGAAAGAAATTTCCCAATCAATGAGACAACACCACACACATAGCACAATGGCCAGAATCCAGAACTCTGACAACACCAAATGCTGGCATTCATTGCTGGTGTGAATGCAGAATGGCCACACCACTCTGGAAGTCAGTTTGTCAGTTCCTTACAACATTAAACATACTCTTCCCATTTATCCAGACTTAAACTCCTTGCTATTTTTCCAAAGGCGTCTATAACTTAGGTCTACAAGAAAATCTGTACATGGGATGTTTACCTCAGCTTCATTCATGATTGCTCACCCTTAGAAACAATCAAGATGTCCTTTGATAGATAAATGGAAAAACAGTTACATCCAAATCATGGAATATTATTAGTACTGAAAAGAAACAGCCTATCAAGTCATGGAATGACATGGAGGAAACTTAAATGCACATTACCAAGTAAAAGAAGCCAATCTGAGGATGTTGCATAGGTGTGTTTCCAACTACCTGACATTTTAGAGAGGATCAAAAGATTAGTGATTGCCAGGGAGTGAGGGTAGAGAAACGAATAGGTGGAGCACAAGGAATTTTTGGGGCAGTGAAATGACTCTGTATGATAAGATAATGGTAAATACACATCATTATGCATTTGTCCAAACTCTCAGAATGTGCACTCCCAAGAGTGAACCCTGATGTAAACTATGAGCTTTGGGGGATAATGATGTATCGATGTAGTTCATCAATTGTAATAAAGGTACCACTCTGGTGGGGAATGTTGACAGTGGGGGTGGCTGTGCATATGTGGGGGGCAGAGTCATATGGGAAATCTCTGTATCTTCTACTTAGTTCTGTGGGGAACTTAAAACTATTCTGGAATATTTAGTCAATTAAAAACAAACAAGCAAACATCATCTCTCCAGTCTTTGAAGTTCAGACACACAGCACACACACTCTGACTCTGAAATTTCTCTTTCTATTCTGCTACATCTGTGGTTTCTCAACTACTGTTCCTGAAGAATTTCCTCATTTCAGTTTGCATTTTTAATAGCATTTCTATCTGAAGACAAAAATAGGACATATACAAAGTTTGGAAAGTAAAAAAGGAAGAAGAAAAAAACAAAACCCCAAATCCTCCCTCCCAAGTTGCTCCACCCAGAAATAGCTATCACATTTTGAATAGTATTTGGATCTATCCTGCATTATTCTACCATCACAAGAAACTTCACAAGCATTATTGTTTTGGTAAACATTTCATGTATGACTATACATACATGATTATATATTATAAATACTATATATTATAATTCTGAATTATATAATCATTCAGAATTAAGATGGCAACATATTGGATATTTTCAGTTTTGCACCATTCTACATAATGTGGTGGACATCTTTGTGGTCAAAGTGTTGCTGAAATTTTCAAATTATTTCCTAGACTTGGGATTGTAGGGGTGAAGAGTGTGGATATTTTGGTGACCCTTATACTATTGCAAATTGCTTTCTAGAAATTTTGTATTTGTTTATACTATCAGAAGCCGTGTATGAGAGTTTCTGTTTCTCAAGTTTTCATACATAAGATAATTAAAAAAAAATTGGTTGCTGGGCACAGTGGTACAAACCTACAATTCCAGTGACTCAGGAGGCTGAGGCAGGAGGATAACAGGTTTGGGACCAGCCTGGGTAACTTGATGAGACACTCTCAAAATGAAAAATAAAAAGGGTTGCAGCTGGTAGAGTGCCCCTGGGTTCAATCCCCAGTACCATGCACACAAAAATTATTATGAAAGTGGAGGCAAGGATGGTGTCTATTGATTTAACATTTCTTTTTTGTCTGGTAAAGAATGAACTTTTAAAACCAATTTGTTAATTTTCAAATATCCAATTTTGTGAATTATCTATTTGTGTGATTTATATATTTGACTCTTACTGTTTATAAAATGAACTTAAAAACTATTTCTCCCAGTCTTACAATTTATCTTTTTTTAAATGTCAAACTTCAAAATGGAAAGTTTTTCCCCTTCATATTTAAAATAATGACCAATCCTGATAAAAATAAAATTGCATATTATAAAGTATTATAAAGAAAGTAAAGATCTCCTACATTCTATCTCTTGGATTTGTATTAAAATTTTGAAGCATTTTCATCCAAACATTTATCCTATATGTTGCCTGTAGTTTTTGAAGTTCAAAAATTTTAATTTTTGTGTACTTCAAAACTATCATTTTAAAATTTCACTATGTGCTCCAATGCTTTTGTGTTTAGGGAAGTTTAATCTAGACATTAGATAAAGAATCACCTTTAAAAATAGAGCCATGGGCCAGGGATGGTGGCACATGCCTGTAATCCCAGCAGCTGAGGAGGCTGAGGCAGGAGAATCATGAGTTTGAAGCCAGCCTCAGAAATTTAACAAGACCCTGAGCAACTTAGTGAGATACTGTCTCAAAATAAAAAATAAAAAGGGCTGAGGATGTGGTTCAGTGGTTTAGCAACCCTGGGTTCAATCCCGCCCTTTAAAAAAAAAAAAAGAACTGTGGTTCTCTTTATGAAGGCAATATATTTTAGGATATTTAGGAAATTAAGAGGATGCCTTGACCTTATTGCAACTGCTTTCTTTCTTGATGCATGGATGAGTCTTTTGATCTTGAGTATTTTATTTATTTTTATGTGGTTGTAAGGATAGTGCATATACAATTTCCTGTCTTACCCTTTGCATAAACTATGCCATAAGCATTATTTTCATATTGCTACATAATCTCTGTAAAGGCCCCTCTGGTTGCTGTGCAGTCATGACTGACCCTGTTGCACTGATGAACATTTCATTTGCTTCCTATTTTTCCTTCAAGTGATATTTTGAAACACCAAAGTCCAGCCAAGCAGAATCTCATACTGTTCCCGGGGGGCTGACTGTAACAGAATTTGACTTCTGCTCATTTCTTCCTCTCCTTGTAGGAGCACTGTAAGAAATCGCTTCCCTCCCCCTGTGCTGAAGATGGAACGAAGGGCCTCACACATGCTAGGCAAGCTCTCTACCATGGAGCTACATCCCCAGCCCAAGAAATAATTTTGAAAGAATGGTTGACAATCATAAAATTAGGAAGCGAGAAACTGTGAGGTGAAAGCATGTTGAGTTTTCAAGAGAAAGCTGCCTTAGGGACCCAGACTGTTTAGATGTTGTTTTAGGGACTCATGAATGAAGTACAAGTTTATAATAATAATTTAGACAGAACGCTTTCTATTCCCCCAGAGCTTGGTACTTTTGTGGGCTGGATCTGTGCTTGTCATTTTCTATCTCTGTGACTTTCAACAGTGATGCAATTGCTGAACCTACTGTCTTTCTGTAAAATAGGAAGAACAGGCCAGAAGGGAGGTCAAGGGAGTGGGGATAGGGAGTAAAGAACCAGGAGCACCTAGGGAGCAGGCAGGAGATCTCCCAGGAAAGAGAGATGCTCTTGTATAAAAGTAACCTGGATCTTTTATTCCTGGGCCATGTCTCTATTTGTACAATATGGCTTGGTATGCAGTCTGCAAGAACCCTTTTTAAAGGAA
>JAJEJO010000616.1:430058-526524 GCA_020662805.1 Glaucomys volans | reverse complement strand
AGGACAAGAAAAGGAAAGAATCCCAGAAAAGGGATAGTGGGGTGGGGGGGGGGGGGGGGGGGGGGGGGGGGATAGGGTGGGGTGGGGAATGCAGCAGGAAATGAAATGTTTGGTGACAACCTGCTTTATGTCAGGCATTGAACCAACATGTTATCTTTTATCATTTTCCAAACCAATGCTCACGTTCACCCCAGTGCTCTGCCCCTGCAGATCTGTGATTTCCATGTGCTAAAGTTCAATACCATATCCTAACATCCCTCATTGTTCCTCAAAAATCCAGACAGGCAAAAAAAAAAAAATCCAGTTTATTAAGTATTGATTAAACACCTATCCACTGGTCCACACTGCAGCAACCATCATGGGAGATAAAAGAGGAGTAGGGAGTACACTATATTCTGCTACTTTCATGGAACTTCTCACAAATAAACTTCAGTTGAAGCACTGGCAATGATTAAATAGAGTTGTAATAAATACAGGAATCCACTTTGTAGATTATTCATAATATCCAGAGGAGCCTCCTGTGACTGTTGTTAGGGCTGCTGAATGAATAAGTCTTTGAAGATAAGCCTGGGACAACAATGGGGCCCAGCAAGCAGCACAGGAAGGGACACCTCTTTGAAATTACATGGAGAACAAACGACACTATTCTGGTCTGGACATTCAGTTCTTGTAGAATTTCTCCATCCAGATCAGGAGAATGTCCACTTCCCCAACGGCTTTCGTCAGAGCTGCTTGTATGTCCAACTAAGGGGAAAGGAGAGCTGGAGGTTAGCCACATGAGCAGGGAGAATAGTGTTCCTTCCAATCTGCCATGTCAGAAACAGATGTGATTCCAAATCTTGGGCTGGGTCACCCATGGAATGTTCTCTGATGAACTCACCTGCCCATCCTTGTCTCCATCTATGTGTGTTTGTCTGCTTCAGACACGAGGATAAAGAGAGTAGCCACGGAGTAGCCACAAAGTAGCGATGGGCAGAGATCAAGGGAAGGGCCTTTGGCACCCCTAAACCACAAGAATCACAGAATGCAGTTTGGGTTGCATATGACCAGCCACCTGCACCCACTGTGCAGAAGAGGAAATGAACCAGGGTGGCCTCTTTCCATCATGTATTTTGCTCTTCACTGTTTATTTATAGGCCAATGTATGAGTTCTTCCAAAAACAGATCAAAATCACATTTTGGAAAAAAACCCAAAAATTTGTGGGAAGAGGTGCTGAGAATGAAATTTGGATTTTTTTGTCTGTGTGTCTAACTTTAGGAAGAGGCAATATAATTTCCCATCATTTTAATTCATAAATGAGACCATTTGGGCATTATGGAAAATGCTGCAGATGTGTTTGGGGGTGAGTCAGGTGACTCCCTTCTTTCTCACTTCTTTCATTATCCAGTTCAAGTACCCATAAAACTCTCTCACGGGGAAAGTCCCCAATAATGAAATCATCTGGTAGGGAAATATAATAGCATTTTAATTTGATAACAGTGGGAGGGAAAAAAGAACAGTTCATTTGTGCCACTTACACAAAGTGTATGCTAATTGATGTAAAAATGCCTATGTTCCTACTAAGTCGGGTGGGTTTGGGGCAAGCCCCTAAGTTAAATTCCACTTTAGGTTTCTGAGGCCCCTAAGTGTGACGGGTTGAACTAGTCTACTTCTGCTAAGTGAGCAAGCTCCCAGCCTTGTCTTACCCTTTTGAACGCTCCCTGGAACAGCAAAAACCGCCTGTGCGCACTCTCCCTGATGGAAAACATCTCATTTTTCTGCTGAATAACAAGGGGAAAAAATGTTGAGCCAAGAATTAGATAGGGGCAGAGGAAAGTTCCCTCCTGTTCTTCTTGGTGATGTCACAGTGGGTTCCAAGGCCTGAGAGGACAGAGCTGAGCACTGCATCCTCAAAGTAGTCAATGCCCGACTCCCACCATGTGGCAGGAGCTGACTCCTTTAATTCTCATACAATTCCTCCAGGGAGACGTTCTACTCACACTGGGTTCAAGCTTTGACATGATGACAAAAAAGTTGTTGGCCAGAGTAGAAAATGACTTCTGGATCTCGAATTCAGCTCTTCTGTGGTAGTTTTTGAAAACGGTGTTCAAATAGAACTTCAGCAGGGCATGGATAAGATGACAGCTCTCAGCAGCCTGGGGGAGGATTGAGTCACTGCAAAGCTGAGACCTCTGCCCACCCTGGAGGGACAACCTGTATGCCACCCAAGGCAAGATAAGCACAGTAGGGGCAGGAGCCTTCTTGGAGATGATGAGCATTTGATCTGAAGGCATTCAGGGGCCCTAGAGAACAACGCCAAACCCCAGGAAGGAGGTGACCCACCCGAAGTCACACAGCTGTCAATGGCAGGCACAATGCCTACCTTCCAGGACTCCTGACTCCCCATCTGGCTAATATTCCCTTTCTTTTGCCCCACATAGCCTGCCTAATACGGGGATGTCATGAACCCTGAAAGTACTTGAACTTGGACTATGTGATGGAGAGTTGATGGGAAAATGACATAAGAAAAGAAGTGAGAAAACAAACATCCTTCAACCCAACAATTGCACTCTAGCTCCCTCATCTCCTGAAGCTCAGCACCTCTCAGGGATCAGGGATCAGTGCTTTTGTACCCACTGAGAATAGGAGGGTAATGAGAAGACAGAAATAGGTGAAGGAAAAGCTTATCAATGGAAAAGAGGGTTCAGCTCAATAAATGCCTGTTGTTTATATAAGCGAAAGGGAAATAGAGATCAGTGGCTCAATGGAGAAGGGTGTTTACAAGCTTCAATCCCCACCGTTCCCCATACCCACAGAGTGATTCACCTGCACACTGCCCTGGCTCATGGCCAGCCCTGCTCTGTGTAGAGTCAGCCCAGGGTAGATTGGGAAGGACTCCATCAGCCCCACAGAGGGTGGTACTATTCTTCCCCACCATCTGATTACCGAGACATTCTGTAGAACCTCCTGATGCAACAGCCGGATGCTGGTGATATTATCCTGGGCTTGCTTTGGGAACAGAAAGAAAAGATGTCTCCAGGTTAGGGGTCAGAATGGAAGCCAACCCCACAAATATGAGCTGCTTCCCCAGACCCCTAAGTCCAACTAGTCTATAAAACCTCAGAGGCCAGCAGAACCAAAGGAGGACACAGGAAGTGTGGTGCTGAGCTAGCCCCTGGAGAAGGGGGACAGGTCCCATCCATAGAAAATCACTAAGCTTGTCCCCTCACTCCCACAGGGGCATATGGAATCTTAGGTGTTCTCAGAGTCTACACATGGACTTGATGAAAGACCTGTTTGATTCCTTTGGTCATTTGAGACAAGAGGAAATAAGTCTGTTTGGTTTGCCTCCATATTTGTGGGGTGAGGAGGAGGAGAGGCTGCACCTGGAGCTGCCTCTGCCCTTGGAGCTCCCTCTGCAGCCCAGCCACTCATTTCAGATCCTGAACTCGGAGCCAGAGCCCAGAATCCAGGATGATGCCTGAACAAATCAGGCTGTCTTCTTTTTTTCCCCTTGAGCTCTGTTTATTTTACTGGGGGCTGACCACATCATTCTGAGCCTCAGTGTCCTCATGGGTACAAAGGGGCTTGTGGTGCCTCCTGACCTCCCTGAGTTCTTAGGCAGCAAACTGTGAAGGTCTTCATAACCCATAGCTGGGTCCAGAGCATCTTTGCACTCACCACAGTGTCCTGGATGGCCCTGAAGGCCTCACGCAGTTGCTGGAGATTGACCCCTTCTACTCGGCAGGGCCCAAATTGGAATTCTTGGCTCTGGAGCCCTGGTATTTGGCTCCAGATAAGCAGGATCAGACTCAGGCAAGGGAGGGTGACCATCTGCAACCAAGATCCCATCTGCAGCAAAAAAAGGGCAAGCAGATCCTGCTGAAAGAAAGGGGTGTCTTCTCCTGAGGCAGGACTTCTGACCAGGAGGGATATACCCCCGTGTAATGCTCTGTGAGTCTGCCTAGTTCAACCTCAGGAACACACAGATGGGACACCTGAGTGTGCCATGTTCTGAATGTCCCCATTAAAACTCATAGTGAAATTCAGTCCTCATTGTGAGGTATGAAGAGGTGGGATTAGGTTAGGCCTTTAAGAGATGATTAGGTTATGAGGATTCAACCCTCAAAGGATTAATCCACTCATGCATTAATGGGTTAATGGCTCATCTACAAGCAGGTCTGTTACAAGAGCCAGTTGCCCACCACTTGGAATGCTTCATAGAGTCCCCACCAACAAGAGGACCTTCACCAGATGTGGCTGCCTGATCTTGAACTTCCCAGCCTTCAGAACCATAAGCCGAATAGACTCTTTTCCTTGTTAATTATCCAATCTCAGATATTCTTGGTTAGAGCAACAGAAATGGAGTAAAACAGATGGGTTCCCAAACCCGAATACTATAGATGTGTGGCCTCGTTGGGGTACACTGAGGTGGGGTTTAGGCTTCCTGCTCCTCAATTTCATACCCGCTGGTCTTGCCATCTTTCCACCTGCCCTCCTCCACTCCACACTTCCATGCCACATCCTTTACCCCCTTCCTTTTGCATCAGTTAACCCTGGCCTCCAGCCTGCTAATCAGAATCTGATCCATCCCCCCCACACACACACACACAAAAGAAAGAATGTGTCAAAGAACATGTCTAGTGAGCCCAAACTTGTCTGAGATCTGCCCAGGCCCCACTAAGGCAGGTCTCTCTCTTCCAGGAGGTGGCTTCCCCTGATTCCTCATCACAGGGAGCTGAGGGATTAATCCTGGCCCATAGGGAGGGTGCAGAAAGTAGGGCCAGGTCACACACACACACTCCCTCCACCATCTCAGCTGATCAACTCACCTTTTTTTTTTTTTTTTTTGGTGGTACTGGGGATTGAACCCAGGGGTACTTAACCACTGAGCCACATCCCCAGCCCTTTTTACATATTTTTTTAATTTTATTTTTTTATATTTTTATTAGTTGTTGATGAACCTTTATTTACTTATATGTGGTGTCGAGAATCGAACCCAGTGCCCCACACATGCTAGGCAAGTGCTCCGCCACTGAGCCACAACCCCAACCCTACATATTTTATTTAGAGACAGAGTCTCACTGAGTTGCTTAGGGCCTCACTAAATTGTTAAGACTGGCTCTGAACTTGTGATCCTCCTGCCTCAGCCTTCCCAGTAGCTGAGATCACAGTAGCACCATCATGCCTGGTAACAGACTGACTCACTTGTGATCCTGGGAACTGACTTTCCAAGTAACTGCATGAGAGAATGGAATCTGAGTTCCAAATGAATCACCTTTAGAACTTTCCGCCAGCTGGACGCGGTGCCGAACGCCTGTAATCCCAGCACTTGGAGGCTGAGGCAGAAGGATCACAAATTCAAAGCCAGTCTCAACAATTTAGTGAGGCTCTAAGCAACTCAGTGAGACTCTGTCTCTAAATAAAATACAAAATAGGGCTGGGGATGTGGCTCAGTGGTGGAGTGCCCTGGATTCAATCCCCAGTACCAAAAAAAAAAAGAAAAAAAAAGAAAAAAAACCTTTCCTCTGAAGTGTCAACTGGAGAGTCTTGTGGAGGGATCCCAAACCGAGGAACTTGGCACCCTTTTCCACTTTATCATAACCATATGCAGAGAATTTCTTTCCAGTGCTTTCTTTGCCCTTGTTTTTCTTCTTTTCTTCTTCCTTCCCTCTCCATCTCCCCCCACCCTTTTCCCCTACTTCCTTTCACCACCATTTAAGAAGCTTTCCAGTTCCAGGCACTGTTCTCACACCTAAAGAAAGAGCCTCCCACCCCCAAAATGGGCAGAAAGATCAGAGAAGTCCTGTCTTCAGAATGATCACCAACACCTGGGAAAGGACATAGATGCTCAGGGCCATGTCCACTGTCCTCTGTCACATGGGTCTGTTTTTGCAGCATCTCCTTCAAAGTCTTTATTCTCTTCTTTAAAACTCTACAGGTTTTATGGTCTCTCTTGAAAATTCATCTCTGGGTCCCATAATCCTCCTGGCCTTCCTTCAACTGAATTCTTCTTTATGTTGAATTGGAGAAACATCTCATCTGGTCACATCTTGTCCTTACAAGAACACTTAAAACATTGACTTCTGCCATCCCCGCCCCCCCTTGACCACCAACCCCAAGTAAAGCAGCAGCCCCCTGCTTCAGAACAAAGATGCAGGAATCCCCCATCACTCACCTCAGTCCCTATAAGTGACACTCAATGGCTGGCTGTTTGGAGCGGACTGATTTGTTGGGCCAGACCTCCTCCCCAGGCACTGGTTGGGGATACACCTGTGGCTGGCAGGCTCCTATATATATGGTACTGGGGGACGGGAGGGGCAGAGGAAGAAGAGGGAGGGGAGAAAGTGATATTTGTCATGGATTATGTCATTACGTATCACCATTCACTGTGAGACAGTGAGGCAATGCAGAAGGCAGCCCCTGAGGTGAGATGACACCTGAGTCTGCGTTTGGGCTCTTCCACTGTCTCTGTGATCAAAGGCAAGTCTCCTAGCTTCCCTCAGCTGCAGTGTCTACATCTATAAAATTAACAAAATAAAAATAAAACTTGTCCTACCCCTCCCAGAGGGCAGGTATAAAGAGAAAAAGCAAAAGTGACAGGGAGGTGCTGTGTAAATTCTGTACACATGTAAACATTTTATTACTGTGCAGAGCACACCAGTCTTTTTTTTTTTTTTTTTTTTTGGTACTGGGGATTGAACCCAGGGGCACTCCACCACTGAGCCACATCCCCAGCCCTATTTTGTATTTTATTTAGAGACAGGGTCTCACTGAGTTGCTTAGGGCAAGTTGCTGAGGCTGGTTTTGAACTCGCAATCCTCCTGCCTCAGCCTCCCAAGAGCTGGGATTACAGGCGTGTGCCACCGCACCCGGCCACACCAGTCTTTTGATGTCAAAAGAATTCAATAATTATGCCTAATCCATGATGGGTCAGTAGCCCAAAGGCTAAGGCTAGCCCCTAAGTGCTTCTCCTTTAATCCCTGAGGGCCAGGAACTTTTCTGACATGCAACTAGTCACAGTCTCTAGGGTTAAAATGATACAATCAAAATATATATCTCCTTAGGTTCTGTAAACCTGGAGAACTAAGGAAGTGTGTGCATGGACAGGCCTGAAAAGTTGGGGGGTCCTGGAGTCTTGGTGGAAGAGCCTTGGCCTGCACAGTGCTACCTGGGCTCACCCAGTGGATGCAGACTGTGTGGCAGTCAACAGACTTGACCACAGCTCCTGCTTTCAAGGCACTTGGGCTTCAGTTTAGCTGCATGTGGAATGAGGGCATCCACTGGAGCAGTGTTTTGCACGATGCAGTCCACAGAACCTAGTCTTGAAGATTGCGTGCCTTGCAGAACACACCAGAAAACAAGATGACTCATAGATCAACCAGAGAAGCCCAGTGTGCACTTGTCCCTCTTGGAAACATGATGCTCCTGAGAGTTGTAAAGGTTTTGAGGAGCCAGTGGAGAGTTGGAGATGTGACTAGCCTTGCTTCACCCAACACTTCCCTGAGGTATAGGACCACTTTCCTAAGAAACACAACATGAGGATCATTAGACTCTAAATTAGGGACTGGAAACCTTTAGGTCCCAGGCCAAATCTAGCCTACCATTTCTAAGTTATAAGTAGCTTAATGCTGTGACCTCAGAATAGGTTTTACCTTTTTAAATGACTGGGGGGAAAGAAATCAAAAAATAAGAACAATACATGTGACACATGAAAAAAATATATGAAATTCAGATTTCAGTGCCTACCGATAAAGTTTTATTGGGACATAGCCATGTGCAGTTATTTACCTACATTGGCTATTCTTGTGCTACAATAACAGAGTGACTAGCTGTGACTGAGACCACATGGACCTCAGAGCCTGCAGCATTCACTATCTGGCCCTTTACAGAAGGAGTTGCTACACCCTGTTCTACATAATGCTCCCACATAAATGTTCTCAGAGTTTCCTTAAACTAAGACCAAGCAGAAATGGAGTGGAAATGTGACAAGAGAAGGATAGCATTCCCTGGCTCAGTGGAGAAGAAAGAACTGTGCATAGGTTCTCAGCAGAGCATCCCAGGCTCTGACACTACTCCACTCCCTTGTTGTCATGCACACTGTTTGTTTTCTTGAGCAAACAAAATACTTGCTCATCATCCCCAGTCAACAGTCCACTTGGCTATCGCTGTCACCAGCTGCGTCCTTTACTTCTGGAGGGCTGCGTCTCGCCTTATTGCCCTAGGCAGGGACTCATTACACTCTTTTTCCCCTTCAGCCTTCCTAAAAATCCTGCCTACTATGGGAAGAGGAGGCAGTGATGAGCCATAACAGAAGACCAGGTAAGAGTGTGAAGCAATGGATGAGGGGGAGGCAGGAAGCAGAAGGGGAAAGGGAGCCCTAGGGCAGCACCCAGCTAGCCAACGGGGCGCTGACAGCAGGAGGGCCAAACAAGACAAGCTGGTCCCAGGTCAGGCTGGAACAGGGTCACCGGGCAGTGGATGCAGCTGGGCAGGCTCCAGGATATCCACCTGGGATCATAAGCAATGCACTCTAAGGAAGGGAGAATGTAACATGGATATTCCAAACCAACACCGTCATGGGCCTCAGCCTCCATGAGCCTGTCATAGCACTATCACCTGAGATGGGAAGCAGTTAGAGAGCTCAGGGACCTTGGCCCAATGTCTGCTGAGACTGCTGGCTTTGGAGGCAGGCAGACCTGACTTGACTTGGGTTCCACATGTGAACTTCTGTTTCCTTACCTGTAAAATAGTCCTCATGGGGGCTACAGGGACACATACGACTTTGCTCTCAGTGTGATTCACCAACTGCAACAACAATATATAGGAGCTTGTTGGAAACGCAGAATTTCAAGTCCTTCCCCAAACTACTGAATCAGAATGTATGCATTTTAAGAGACTCCCAGGGTGATTCTTAGGTACATTAAATTTTGAGAAGCATCTGTGTAAAATATATGAAGGGCTTGACCCTGTGTCTTTCACCCAGTAAATGCTCAGCTCATGAGGGCTCCAAGTGAAGGGGAAAAGGACTAAATCTGGGGCTCTGAGTGGACGATTTGGCCCCCAGGGAATAGTGGCCAACATCTGGAGACATCCTTAATTGTCCTAATTGGGAGGAGCTACTGACATCTGGTGAAATGGCCAGGGTTGCTGCTGAACGTCTGCAGTGCACAGGCTAGACCCTCTCCAGGAATTACCCGGCCCAAGATGTCAGTGGTGCTGGGGTTAGAAATCCTGGGCTAGAGGGAAGAGGTGGCTGTGGGGGAATGAGCTGGAAGAGAAACAGAGAAAGATGAGAAGGTGACCCTTACTGGAGGGGAACGTAGTGCCCAGGGCACCAATGGCAATGGATGGGTGAGGCCTGGTCCATTGCCTCTGTCCTGTACCAAGCCAAGCCCTGAGGCTCTTCTACTCCACATGAAAGGATGGAACTTGGGGAGTTTCCTTTACAAAAATACCAGGTGAAAGCAAAGTTCATCTGAGGGTGAGGTGACCTTGACCTTCTTGTCAAGGTCAGGTTTTTAAAAAATCTCTTCATGAGATTTAGGTATTTTGTTCTGATAATCTTATGCCACCTCTGTCCTATATATATCTGCATATATATAGGAAAATAATTTACCTGCATTTCAACCCTCTCCAAATTCTTCTCAATTATACAGAGAGAAAGGGACTGAACCATTCTGGAGTGGAGTCCCTTCTCCACTTCAGGGTGAGACAATAGAGAACTCACTCTTAAGCCTGAGCCTCCCCTCTTTCTGACTGATAG
The DNA here is from genome assembly GCA_020662805.1 of Glaucomys volans. NCBI lineage: Eukaryota > Metazoa > Chordata > Mammalia > Rodentia > Sciuridae > Glaucomys > Glaucomys volans. The sequence continues at coordinate 516,778 of JAJEJO010000616.1, read as the reverse complement.
AAATGCCCTGCAGGAGAGGGATACTGAGCATATTAATTTGAAAGTCAAAAGACAGGAGAAAGTGATATCATCATTTTTCTTCCAGTAAATTGAATTTAATCTTCACTATAAAACAGATTTTTACCCTCCCATTTGGCTGGGAAGCCCACATGGCAATGAATGTGGGGTGCTTGGTGAGCCCTTTCCCTTGTTTTGGTTACAGTCATTCCAGGCGCAGGGATGGAGGATGGGGGACGTCCATAGGTGGCTCCCTTACGTTGACACTCTGTCATTTCTCCATACCCTATGCCATTGATGAGTACATGATTTATTCGTAAGGCATATCAGGGGGTGGGAGTAAATACAAACATAAATGGTTCCCCACTGGTACAGCCTGCTTAGATAAACAAAACCCTTCCAAGTGGGTGTTCTCATTTGACATTCTTGCCCCCTCTGTGGATTAGCAAGCTGAGGGTCAGGAAAGTCAAGTGACTCTCCCTGGCTCATGGAAATGAACAACAGAACAGGGACTAGAGTGCACATCTTCTGACTTTCAACCCTTCTGATTTTTCCAGTCTTTCCCTGACTCAGGGAAGTTTCTCACTCTTTCCTATATTCACTTATTCATTAAGTGAATATTTTCTAAGCACCTGCTCAGTATCAGACTATGATATCAAAACAACAACAACAACAACAACAACAACAACCTGAATTACTATGGTAATAGTTATGTAGTGTTCCAAAAAGACAAATCTATACAGGTAGAAAATGGACTGTTTGCCCAGGGCTGGGAGTTAGAGGCAGGTGGGTGGGAAGAACAGGAGTGGCTGCTAAGGAGTATGGGGTTTCTTTTAGGGGTGATGAAAATGTTCATGTATGTAGAACCAGAGTGTGGAGATGGCTGTGAAACTCTGAATGTACAGTAAACCCTTGAATGTACACTTTAAAACAGGTGACCTCTGGCATGATGGCACCTTCGGGTTGATTTTTCTAAAGGAGAGTTTAAAAAGGAAGGGAGGAAGGGAGGAGGGGCTGCAGTGGGAAGGAGATGAATCCCATTCCCAGATATTAATCGGGGTCAATACTCCTGAAAGAGCACTCTCTTTTCTTCCTACCCAAACCCTTTCTTTGCACTTACACGAGCTCTCTTTATCCCAGGCAGCATTGACTTTCCCTTTGGTGCTCCTATGGACTATTGCTAGTCCTTTTCTGATGGCATCAGTGTCATCATTCCCTAAGCCCTGGATGTCTTCGTCATCAGGCCATGAACTCATTGGGTGTTAACCATCTCAGAATTCCCCTCCGAACCTGGCACGTGGCTTAGTCTGCATTCAATGAATGAGTGAATTTCATATGACGGGTGTCATATGTCACCTCCTCCTGCCCTGGCACGTATCTTCTCGTGCTAATGAGATAACTGATTACTGAGGGTTCCTGGATAGCTTTGGCTTGGGGCTGCTTGCCAGAGGAACTAACCATGTGATTAGAGGGTCGGAAGGGTCAGCCCCATACCCATCCCTCTATACCCCTTCTCCCCGAAGGGGAGAGATGCTGAAGGTAGAGTTGCTTGCCAAAGGCCAGTGGTTCAATGAATTACAACTGTGTCATGAAACCTCCATGAAAACCCAAAGGACAGGGTTCAGAGAGCTTCCTGGTGGTAAACACACGGGGGTGTTGAGGAATATGGAGGCTCCGTGTCCCTTCCCACACACCTTGCCCTATGCCCCTCTTTCTTCTGGCTGTGAATGTGTTGTATCATTTTATAATAAACTGATAATCCAGTAAGGAAGTGGTTTTCCTGAGTTCTATTACCCATTTCAGCATATGATGAACCAGGGAAGGGCATGGGTGGGGACCTCCAATTTTTAGGAATGTGGTCAGAAGCTCAGTGATAACCTAAACTGCCAATTGCTATCTGAAGTGAGGGCAGTCTTGTAGGACTGAGGCCCTAACCTGTGGGATCTAATGCCATCTCCAGGTAGACAGGGTCAGAATGGAATTGAATTATAGGACAACTAAGTAATATCCACTGAGAATTGAAGAATTGGTTGGGGTGGGAAAAAAATCTACAAATGTGTTGACCATAACTACTCATGTGAGTAGAGTAATATAAGCACTACTACATAATTTTTCTAGTCTCTAAATATTAATTATCATTATGTACAGGTCAAATAGCATCCCAAGCTATTTGTTGAGAAGTTTTTCCCGGGCATTCCTCGCCTGTGCTCAGGCAATAGCCATTGTCATGGGATACAGCCTGCATCCCATGACATTATTAAACACCTGGACCAACCTTGCATGTGTCCCCAGTACAAGAGAAAAAATTCAGGAAATGTCATGACCACACATCTGGACAGAGAATCCCTGGGAAGCAGAATCTGTGATCAGGACAGCATGGGAGAGTCCTGGGTCTGTGAATGAGAACATCCTGGTCTTTTCTTTGTGCTGCCAGCCTGAACAAGTCACATCCATTCTCTGTGGTACATGCCTCATTCTGTCTATGGTGGAAAGGGATCCCTCTAACCATGTATTATCTCATAGATTGTCTTCCAGTCTCACCCCCTTTAAAACCCTTCTCCCTCATTTAGGAGATTCTAAATGCACAACCCTGATCAAAAATTGTTCCTCAGCCCCTGTAATGGTTAATTTGAATTGTCAATTTGACAGGATTAAGACATGCCAATGATTAAGAGGCTTCAGGGTGTGTCAATGAGGGCATGTCTAGGAATGCTTGGCATGTGGGATAGGAACTGAAGTGGAGAACCTCCCCAAGCACCATAGGTTGGTGACTTGGATGGAATAAAGGCTGGAAGAACAAGGAAGCAGATGCAGATGCAAGTTTAGCTCTTCTTGAATGGGTTCTTGATCGCCGTTTCAATCGTCTGAGGATATTGGACCTCTTGCTTCTTCACTCTTCCAAAGCGGACTCTGCCAGTGATTCTCCAGGTAGTTTCCAGAGGCCTTGGTCTCAGACTAGGGTAGCACTGTTGATATTTCTTGTTCTGGGGCTTCTGTGTCTTGGACTGCGCAGCTGCTGGTTCTTCTAGCTCTCCAGCTGCAGCTTCTGGTTGTGTAAGTCAATCTAATAAATCCCCTCTTATAATCATACTTTCTGTTGATTCTGTTCCTCTAGAGAACCCTGGCTAATACGGCCCCCAAACCACCTTCAGCTTCTGTTAAGGAAAGTTCTCTCCTCTGACCTATTGCTCCTTTTCCCCTTTTATAAAAGTCTCACCTAGGGCCTCGCACAGAGCCTTCTACACACCAAGTGTCCGTCAGTGTGGTTGTTCACAAATCAGTTCTTAATTTCAAAACCAGGTAAGTGGAATATACTTAAGGAGTACAATTAAATTGCTTTTTACTGTTGTGTGATCCTCAACTGGTTATTCTGCATATAAAAGTTCACAAAATAGGATGCTATTCCACCACTACAAATAATTCATATTTACTCTCTAAAAAAAACAGAAAAAAAAAAAACCAACAAGCACTTCTGCCAATTGTAGTGGTGCATACCTGTAATCCCAGCAACTCAGGAGGCTGAGGCTAGAGAATTGCAAGTTCCAGGCCAGTCTGAGCAACTTAACCAGAGTCTGTCTCAAAATTAAAAAAATAAATAAACAAATAAATATTTTTTTAAAAAAAAACACTAGGGGTGTAGCTCCATGATAAAGTGTCCCTGGGTTCAATCCCCAGTACCAAAAATATTTTTTGAATAAAAATTTTATAAAAGTGCTGGGGAACAGACGTGATGCTGTGACTTCCTTAGAGTGTGCCAGTGTGCAAAGCAGCTGTGATCATGGCAACTTTTCCCGCTAATCCTTTCAGAGTTCTTTACTGTGAACTTACCACTTTCTCCTTCAGTAAACATTCTGGACATGCTTGACCCAAGTATCCTGATGCACATCCATCTTCTACCTGGGTTTTAGTCATCACTGTTGATCCAGCTCCCAGGCTACTTCCCCGTTGACCTCCCACCAGGTAAGTTTTCCTGTTTCTCCTTATTCACTCCTTTTCTGAACCACTTATTCTTGCATGCAAGAATCCATGGCATTTCATTGGCTGTAATCTGGAGCCATCTTAAAAAAAAAAATACTGGGGAATGTAGCTCAGTGGTAAAGTGTCCCTGGGTTCTATTTCTAGTACAAAAAAAGAAAGAAAAAGAAACTTTTATAATATATTAGGTTTTTAAAAATCAGGTTACAGATGACATATGCAGTGTGATTCCATCTTATTAAAGATAACACGGACACATGGATTGAAAATGATCTAGAAATATGAACACTGAAATGTTGACAGGATTATTTTTGGTGAGAGTGTCTTCAATCTTTATAGCTGTATTTTATCTGTATTTTTCAAGTTTTATGCAATGTGGAAGACTTCTTAAATTTTATTTTAAAATTAAATAAATTATTACCTAATTGCCTGCTGAAATGGTTGAAGTTGCCTGACCTGCTATTGCACACTCTCTAAGATCCAGCCCATTCTTCTTTCCAGTTTTCTCCCCTTCACACACCTGCTCCCAGCCAAACTGAGCTGCTCATCTCTACCTGTGACTCTGTACCTTTGTTCAGTGGAAGCTGAAAAGTGGCTTATGACCTGCTAAACACTAATCACCCTCTATTGCCTTGACATAAGAATATGGAACATATTGTTGTTGACTATCAAAAGCACATCACATACAAACTTGTGTGTACACACATGTAAAGATATGTATGTGTACATATGTATGCACACACAGACATCTTAAGTGTGCTTATTTTGAATGAATAAGATTATAGGCTGGGTAGACTTTTATCTTCATTTTAAAACCATTTCTTAAAATTTGCATTAAAAAAACTTGTCAAACACCTACAACTTTAGAGAGATTAAGATTTGAGAATTTATTTGTATTTATTTATTTATTTATTTATCTTTTTTATTTATTTATTTATCTTTATTTAAGAATAAAAATTCTACCCATTCTTCAGGTTCTCTTCCTAGAAGCCATTCCCAAAAGTTGCAAGGAGTATCTGCCACCCCAGAATCCTGGAGCAATTTGAACTTATTTTGTGGCACTTAACCCCCTGCCCCAGACAAAATCTTGGGAAGGCAAAGAGACAGATTCCATGTGCTTCTCTTTTCCTCACGCTCAGCACAGCACAGTAGCTTGTTGAATAAATGAACAGTGAATAAGATACTTGATGGGAAAAGTGGTCAGAGTGATACAAAATCTGTATTTTATTGGGTTAACCTCATCACATGAATAAAGAATTTTAAATCTGAAAGTATTTCAAGTTAGATATTCATTTGAAGTTATGATAGACATTGTGGTGTCTCCCTCGTGTTTATAATTTTCCTCTTTTGGGAACACTGGAAAACTGTGCTTCACTGTTCCATTGAGTGACTGAATCAATTGAAATGGAAATGGAAATGTTAGAAACGTGTCACTCCAGGTGGGAGCATCGCCCTTGCCCTCTCATCCCCTGCTTTTATTCATATGGCAGCATTATAGGATGGTAGCATTTCCTTTCACCTGTCCCTGAGTGAATATTCAGGGTGACAGAGGCCCCATGATACCATCTATAGGACATACAGAACTAGGAGAAATAATTTTCACTGTAAGAAGCCATTGAAAGAGACTGAGGTGTAGTTTGTTACTGCAGCATAACAGCCTAACCTGACTAATACAGAAGGGACATCAGAGGAGAGAAGGATCGAAAGGCTTGTAAAGGGATTAAATTGATTTAGACTCTGCTATCAGCAAATGAGTTTAGACCACGAATTTAGACTCTTCTGTAGGTAAAACAACTCATTATAAGTAATAGAGATTCTTAGATTCCTTTTTTGATGGGAAACACTAGTTCCTCTTTGAGCACAGCATTTACTCTGCATTCAGCAGGATAAGGTCAGATTATAGTATGATGCTCACCACTTTGGGGTCTAGCTCTTGGCTGCATAAGTTCATTCAGGGGTCATACAATGGGACAAGAGCTCTGGAATAGATAATGAAGGAAAGACTGAAAGTTCATTTGCAAAAGAGATCCTTCTGCTCTTGGTTAGAGTGTATAGGGGCCCTTTGAATTGCAGAAGCCTAGATGCTAATAAAACATTTAGGACAAACCAAAATACACACACACACACACACACACACACACACACCACACAACACACACACCACATACTCATGCATTACAAAGATTTTTTAACTGGCAAAGAAAGGCAGGCCAAGGACTGGCCTGTCTAAGCTTTCCCCAGAGTGAGGGAAACGAGATTGTGTCTTTGAAAAGGCTTACATATGATACTTGAGATGCAGAATGTTCTTAAACTAACATCTTTGCTTTTTTTTCTATGGGCTCCTGTCTCCAGCCTTCACCCACAGCTACACGATCAACTCAGGCACTCATTAGAGATCAAAGGAATGATGCAGAGCAAAAGATGCTTCTAGCAACTAGTGTGGGGTTTTCTCTATTCAAACTCTGCCTCCAACTTCCGAAAAATGTCCTCTTGGAAAGCATTATTTCCTCGTGAAATGAACAGAGGGTGTTTTCCTCTGTAGAGTAGTTTTGTTTTTGTTTTTTGTTTTTTTGTTTTGTGGTGCTGGGGGTTGAACCCAGGGCCTTGGGCTTGCCAGGCAAGCACTCTACCAACTGAGCTATATCCCCAGCCCTCATAGAGTAGTTCTTGGCTTGAAAGTCACCATCCCTCTTCCCAGACCTGAAAGGAACCCTCAACAGAATGAATTTAGTTGTTTGATCCTGATTGAAAGAATTTTGTTTTCCCATAATAAAATAATAATAATTTAGAATAGCATAGTTTGAATGTCCATGTTTCCAAAGCTCATGATTCAAAATTAGAAATGAAAAATCTCAACTTCCATGGACTCATCTGCTCATGTAAACACAGCAGGCTCTTGAAGTGTCTCTCTCCTTGGAGTGTTTTGAGAATCTCCAAGGGGATGTTTCTGCCCTTGATAAACCAGTCTGTGCCATCAGGGCTGACGGAGCCAACTATTACAAGCTCCAGCTGCTGCTGGGATGATGGTGAGGATGGGACTCTACTCAGCAGCTTCTCATGTAAATTCCATTCCTGCAAAAAAATGGTATGAGGTCGCATTCACTCCTAATGGGGTGTTTTGACCCAGAGTGTTACAGAGTTCAGTGAAACAGCTTTCTCAGTTTACACTCAGACCCCTTATGGCTGTGGGATATCTGTATACCCCCGGCATGGTGGTTTTGAGGAAGTTCTGGCAGTGTGGGACTGGAATTCATCAACATCAGTAACATTGGTTACTATTACAGAGACCTGCCCACCATGTAAAACTTTCTTCCTCAAGGTGAATCATCTTTAACAGGAAGGAGTTGCCATTAACTCTCTTGCAATCTGGTTTCCATATGGTCCCTTCTATCATCCATATCTGAATATCTGAACTCCAAGTATGAACAGAGTTGAAGGCTCTTCCCCAGAAAGCTCCTCAGCCCCACTGTAACTCAATGAGACAAATGGACACTTGTAGGGACAAGTGTCTCCTAGCTCTGTTGGTTAGGTCTCTTAGTGGGAGTAGGGGGAGGCTGGAAGAAGAGTCTCAGCTCTAGTCCAGTAAACCAATCAGATGTGGAATGCTTTACAAAGTGCATCTACAATTTGATATTCAAAAAAGCCCTGGGACGAGGATGTGGGGAAAAGGGTACACTCTTACATTGCTGGTGGGAGTGCAAGTTGGTACAGCCACTCTGGAAAGCAGTGTGGAGATTCCTTAGAAAACTTGGAATGGATCCACCATTTGACCCTGCTATCCCACTCCTTGGCTTATATCCAAAGGACTTAAAATCAGATTGCCTCAGTGATGCAGCCACATCAATGTTCATAGCTGCTCAATTCACAATAGCTAGATTATGGAATCAACCTAGATGCCCTTCAGTGGATGAATGGATAAAGAAACTGTGGTATATATACACAATGGAATATTACTCAGCTATAAGGAAGAATAAAATTATGACATTTGTAGGTAAATGGATGATGTTGGAAACTGTTATGCTAAGTGAGATCAGCCAATCACATAAATTCAAAAGCCAAATGGTCTCTCTGATAAATGAATGATGATGCATAATGTGGGGGGGGGGGGAAGATGGCAAGAATGGAGGAAAGATAGCTAGCATAGAGGGAAGGGAGGGGTGGGGGCGGGTGGGGGGTAAAATTAATAACAGAGTGTGTGACAGATACCATTGCCCTGTGTAAATGCATGAACGCACAGATGGTGTGACTCTACTTTGTGTACAACCAGTGAAACAATAGCTGTACTCCATTTGTGTTCAATAAAAAATAAATAAATTAAAAAAAAAAAAGCCCTGGGAGATCAATAGAGCAGATATCATTATCGCTGTTTTATGGATTAGAAGGTCAACGCAAAGTTTAGTGACTTGCCTTAACTCAACACTAGAAAAAAGAACTATCTGGAATTCATACCAGGTCTCCGACTCCGAGTCTAGGCATATGGGAGGTAGTACAGTGTGCCTGAAACATGCAGACCATGGAGTCACACTCTGTGTTTGGATTCTAGCTGTGTGGCCATCAGTAAGACCCTTCATTCCCAGGCTTTGGCTTCCTTATCTGTAAAGTGACAATAGCAACACCTCCCTCCTAAGTACCTGTGAGAATAAATGAGAAAATACATGTGAAGCACATAGAAGAGAGCCTGGCCCATTAGCAGGCACTAGAAAGGGAGAACAGAATTAGCATATAACTGATCCTGTCTCCAGTCCATTATCTGCCACACCAATGTCTTTCACCAACAGTTAGATCAGGGGGTGGATGGCTACAGACAACGTTTTACCCTTTGCCTATATGATTTTTCAGCGAACAAGTACTTGATAAAGAAAAGTCACTACTCTACTCCAGATTGGAATAATAAAATACATTGTAGTTAATCCCAGTTCTTATCAGTCTGCACAGGGAGCCTGCAAAGCTGCTCTAAGATAATAATAGTCTGAAAATATTATATGAAAACTGCAGGACAGAATTCACTGAGCACACTCTTTTTTGACTGAATGGTAATGAAAATAGGTGAGAAATGAATTGTCCCCTAATCATTCTGTCCTAAAATCATTGCACTTTAAATAACTGTTTCTTACTTTCCCTTGATGATTACTGTTTTCATTCCATCCTTGTTTTTAAATAATGGCTTTACAGAGATATGATTTGCGTAACCTAAATTCACCCTTTCAAAGTATGATTCAGTGGTTTGCATGTATTCAGAGTTCTGCAACCAGTACCATATAATTTTAGAACATTTTCTTCACATGGAAAAGAAACCTCATACCATTGACAGTCACTCCCCACTCCTCTTTCTGCTTAGTCCCTGGAAACCATTGAGCTGCTTTCTGTCCTTATGGATCTGCTATTTTGTTTTTGTAAATTTTTTTAGTGGTAGATGGACACAGTACCTTTATTTTGTTTACTTATTTTTACGTGGTGCTGAGGATGGAACCCAGTGCCTCACCCATGCCAGGTAAGCACTCCACCACTGAGCCCCAGCCCCAGCCCCATGGATCTGCTATTCTGAATGCTTCATCACTATGGACCTTCTTGTGATGGGCTTCTTTCTCTCAGCTTAATGTTTTTCAGGTGCATTCATGTTAGAGCATGTTATCAGGACTTCATTATCTTTTTATTGCTGAGTATTGTTCTGTTGCATGCATATATAATATTTGGCTTATCCATCTATCAGTTGAAGGATATTTGCACTCTTTCTACTTCTTGGCTGTTATGAATAATGATCTATGTGCAGTTCCTGGGAAATTGGAATGTCAGTGTCTTCAGAGCCCTTTGATCACCAAGTTTATCTGCATATACTACCTCTCCCAAAAAGCTGTTTTCACTTCTCTTTCAAGATGCCTAGAAGTGCAATTGTGGAGTCCTATAGTGACTCTATGTTTAACATTTTCTTTTAACCACTGGAAGTGCTATTTATTCATTGAATGAGGCTGTTTTTTTATTTTTGTTTTTGTTTTTGTTCAGGTACCAAGAAATGAACCCAGGGATACTTAACTACTGAGTCACATCCCCAGCCCTTTTTAAAATTTCTTTTAATTTTAAGACAGGTCTCACTAAGTTGCTGAGACTGACTTTGAACTTGGCAATCATCCTGCCTCAACCTCCTGAGCCACTGGGATTACAGGTGTGCACCACAATGCCAGGCATGAACAAAGAAAAACTATCACGAAGCACTTGGATGGTAAATATATTTCTATTTATTTTTATGTTTAACATTTTGTGGAACTGCCCAACCTATTTTCCTAAGTTCCTGCACCATTTTAGAACCCCACCACAATGTATGAGAGTTCCAACTTTTCTTCATTAATACTTAACTATTTCCTATCTTTATACTTTAGCAATCTTAATTGGTCTGTAGTGTTGTTTTAATTTGAATTCTGCACACCCCCCTCCTTTTTTTTTTAAATCTTCTTGGTGCTGGGGATTGAATTCAGGGCCCAGCTCAGGCTAAGCATGCTCTCTACAACTGAGCTACGTCCCCAGTTGATTTGAATTTCCTTAATGACTAAGATTTTTTCTATCTTTTGATGTGCTTAATAAGTACTCATGTATCTTTTTTTTTTTTTTTTGGAAAAATGTCGATTCAGTCTGGGTTGCCTTTTTATATTGAATTTTTGTCATTGTTGTTGATGCTGTTTTGTTTTGTTGAGTCAGAGTCTTACTATGTTGCCCCAGCTAGCTTCCATCTCCTGGGCACAAGTGATTCACCTGCCTTACCCTCTGAGTGTTGTGCCCTGATGTCGTATCCTTGAAGACCACCAAGGAGCTGAATCCGATGCAAGCATAAGAGGGTCGTTTATTGCAAGTTTGAACCTGGGCTCCCATCGAGACCAACACAGCAGCTGTTGGCAAAGAGCCCTGAGCTCCAGGATAACAAAGCTTTTATAGGATTTTACAGCTAAGCAGAAAGTTTATGTATAGCAAGGAATATGATTGGATGACACTTGGATTAGTATATTTGTTGTGACCAGATTGGTGGGTAATGTTGAATGTCTTTATTATCAGTGTAGGGTGGTCTAAGGGATTTCCAGATTCATTCTGATTGGTTGCTAAATATTGTTATGACCAGAACTGCAGTGTGGTCTTATCATTATAACCAGTTTCCTGGGGAACGATGCTCAGTCAGGTCACTGTGACCAGTTGCCTTATAATTTTAGTAAAAATAGAACCTTGGGAAAGTACAGTTGAGGCCTGTTCAGTTTTCCCTTGTTACTTAAGCCTGTCATGGCATCAGTTGGCTCTTCACTGGGTAACTGGGACTACAGGTGCCTGCCACTGTGCCTGGCTTTTATATTGAGTTTTCATAGATGATTATATATTCTGGATAGCAAGTTCCTTGTTTGATAAAGTTTGAAACATCTTATCTCATTCTATGAGTTGTCTGTCCATGCTCTTGATGGTGCCTTTGAATTTTGATGAAGTTCAACTTACATATTTTTCGCTGTGTTGCTTATGTTTTTGATCTCATATCTAACAATACCTTGCCTATTTCAAGGTCATGAAGATGTACTCTTTTCTTCTATAAGTTTTTTTGTTATGGACTGGGGATATAGCTCAGTTGGTAGAGTGCTTGTGAAACCATAATTGAAGACAGGCAGTTAGGATAGATAGGTGATCGGTTGGAATCGAGGAAATGGAGGCCAGTTTGGATCCGGGAAGTTGGAGACCATCCCTGGGAAATGTGAATGTCAGTGTCTTCGGAGCTCTTTGATCACCAAGTTTATCTGCATATACTACCTCTCCCAAAAAGCTGCAGACAGGGAATTGCTAATTAATTCCTCTGGGGCTGCTACCTGTCTGAATCACTCCATTTGGCCCTCCCCCCACCCATCTGCTTTCCACCTTTCTCCATCCTGCTTGCATCTCCTGGGCCCAGTCAGTAGGCAGGAAGGAGAGAGGTAAGAAGGGAGAGAGTTGGAGAACAAAGGAATCTTTAGTCTAAAAGATGCAGGGTGTTCTCACTTCTTAGGATACCAGAATACCACCCATGGACCCCTTTTCCCTCCCAGGAGAAGTCTGTGTTACGACCTTTGAATAAAACCTGCTTCAGGTTTATTCAATACCTGAAAAAAATAAATAAATAAATAAACCTGCTTCGTATGCTTGCCTCAGCATGCTTTGATGTTCAAACTGCAACATATGAGGAAGCAGAACTTGTCACCAATATCCACCAGTATCAGATTTGGAGGTGCCACTGAGATCTACACTGAGGTAAGCTACTCTCCACTCACCCCACATCTGCTTGAAGTACATCTTTCTGTCTCTTTCTTTCTGGAGGGCAGAAATAGGCACCCATCTGCTACTTAAATGCAGCTAATGCAGCTGCCATCCTTCAAGACTCAGGTGAAAGGTTTCCCGGCCCAGGCAGTTCTCAATCACCTGCTCTGTGCACAGCAGGCATGTTGGACTCTGCTGAAGCCATTTCCTACTTTTCTCTCCAGGCCTGGAGAGCAATTGGCATAAGTACACAATGTCCCTTGTCCCGATCTACCTGGGATGCATGGAGGTGGGTGAAGGATTGAAACAACTGCAGGGTTCTCTGGCCCGAGCTACTCTCAGGTGGGCCACAAAGATTCCGTCTCTGAACCCCCCTCCCAACTGCCCTAAGGGGTATCTAGGGTGATTGGGTGACAAATGGCACTGAGGGAAAAACCCCAATTATGTTTGCCTCCATGTGGGCCATGCAACACGCCCCCAACGCCCATTGCCTCCTGGAGGTTCCCTTTTCCTCGTTGATCAGACATTAGCAATTTAGACTGTAAGAGGAAGACATAGTATAATTAGTAATAAAATGCTCAGATTACCTGTGTTTGCATAGTTAGCCTTCACTAATCTGTTTAAAATTGTCCTGTGCTTAAATGTGCTCACTGTGTTCTCTCTCAGCTGCAAGAGGGAGGCATTTTAACCTTGTTTGAGTCCTTTGGAGAACAAGGTGCTATATACCTAACAACCAGTAGGTGTCCCCTCACCCTCACCAGGGATTCCTTTAGTCTACAGAAAAATTGGCCAGAAGATGTACAATCTTTCTTTTGTTGTGGGGCTTTTTTTTTTTCTTCAAAATTAGGAGTTTATAGTGGCAGGGAGGAAAGCAGTAATGCCCTTAAGTCTGAATCCTCCAAGGGTCTCTAGCACAGGGCAAACTGGGACCCTAACACTTTGCCAAAGGAAGCCAAAAATAACTTTGGCAAAACCAGGTGGTGAGAAATGGGTTTTCTGGACCATACTGAAGCTCAAACTTCAGGAGATGTCCCTAATAAAATGAACAGTTGTCTCCATCACAGGAGCCTGAGGTCTATTTTTTTTCTTCTTCTCACTCAAGATGGGAACTTCACTCTCAACAGTATTTCCAGGTTTACCACTAGCCTGCATACTGGAAAATTACCCATGATCAAGAAAAGTGCCTCATGTTCATACATTGCCAGGCTTGGCCTCAAAAAAATCTCTGACATGGGAGGAGAAGGCCGTAGGGAATTACCTACTAAGGGAGAGAAATCAAGGGGACCCCCGCCCAACTTAAAACAGGTAAGAATAAATTTAGGGAAATTTTCAGGGGATCCAAATAAATGTATTGAGATGTATCAGAACATGTGTCAGGTATTTAACTTCATCTGGAAATATTATGCTATTAATTAACCATCTAGAGCACAAACAGTTCTCAGAAACGATTCTAACTGGCATCCAAATGATGAGCAGGATGCCTGGAACACAATTATATAAGGCCCTGAGGAACATCTTGCTATTTTCATGGAGAGACTCAGGAAGGCAATGAGAAAGCACACCACACTGGATCTTGAATCCATAGAGGGCCACCTACTTTAAAGGGATAAATTTATTATTCAGTTGGCCCCAAACATTTGAAGGAAATTACAAAATCTCCTCCAGTTGCATCTTCCATTTTTCTATAATAGAGATCAAGAGAAAAAGAAAGGAATATAAAGACAAGAAAAAGGGTTTATTAAAGAACATTGAGAACCTCAAACATCAAAAACTTTCAGTTCCCTGCAACAACCCATGTAATACACCCATGTTAGGAGTTCAAAAGCCAAATGGGGAATGGCACCTAGTCCAGGACCTTAGAATAATTAATGAAACAGTTATTCCCCTTCACCCTGTAGTTCCTAATCCAAATACTCTGTTATCTCAGATTCCAGCAGCCACTGCTTGGTTTACTGTGTTCAATTTAAAGATGCCTTTCTCTGTATACCCGTAGACTCTCAATTGCAGTATCTGTTTGCCTTTGAGGAACCAGATAGTGGATCGCAATTAACCAGGACAGTGTTGCCTCAAGGATTTAGAGATGGCCCTCACTGTTCAAACAACCCTAGCCAAGAACTTAACAGAAATCAGAGACAAAATATCTGTAATTGTTCTCCAGTGTGTAGCTGACATCCTTTTATGTGCCACCACACAGGAGGAATGTCGAAAGGCCATTACAGAGCTCCTAAACTTCTTAGCTGATAGGGATTATAAGATCTCAAGGAAGAAAGCTCAATTATGCCATCAACAGGTTCACTATTTAGGATTACAACTGTCTCAAGGAACCTTCAAGCTAGGACAGAAAAATAACTCCCATAGGACAATACTCTCTACCCCAGACAGTAAAGCAACTTAGAAGCTCTTAGGAATAGACAGATACTGCAGGCTTTGGATTCCTGGGCATGGGGAATTAGCTAAGCCTCTTTGCAGCCTTCTTAAACTCTACACCAAGGAGCAACTGCCTTGATATGGGAACCAGAACATACTAAAGGTTTTTAAGATATCAAAAAGGGGCCTTACTTCAAGCCCCTGTCCTCAGCTTACCTATGGAACAAGATTTAACCTGTTTGTCAGTGAGAGGAAAAATAACCCTGATAATCGTCACCCAAAAATACTCGGTAGGCAGCCATGGACAAACCATCTCAATTGCCAATGGCATAGCTCAGTAAGGAGCTTCACATAGTAGCTTCATTCTCAAAAGTAATGGAAAATAAGGTCTCATAATTTTCTTTGATATCCAAACCTGTTAGATTACCAACTCAAAAAATGGTTAAAGTGCCCTAGGCATGAAGTTTCTGCTCAAACCAGCAATTTCCTCAGATCCTTCCAGATCTCAATCAAGACTTACAATAAAATGTAAATGGAAGAATCCTGCAGGCTTAGTAAGAGACCAATTTCAGACCCAAGGGAAAAAAAAGGAAAAAGCATCTTTTACACTAATCTAAGCCAAAAAGTAAATTGTATGGTGCTTTACTAAAATAATTAACAGTCATGTCATTTTTTTCTAGGACTCTTGTTTTTTCCTTATTCTAAATTTTTGACCTCATGATTTTAATGTTTTTCTGATCAGTCCTATTTTTATTCAACTAGAGTTTTTGAACATCTGTTACATTGCAGTGGAGATTGACCTACAAAAAGCTACAAGGCCTTTGCTTTTGTGTTATGCGTACATCCTGTTGTCTGTCTCTGTATATGGATGCGTCCATATATCAAGTACATGATATCAAAATTGACATAGATAATGAGTGAACTAAAATTTTTTAAAAAATGGATCCAGATACCTTTAATTCACATGATTTAAAAATGTTCAATTTAAATTGGGTAAACAAATGAAGGTAAAACATTTAAATTAATTAATTTAAAATTACTTAACTCACAAGTCTCTCTAGGTGGTCAAACTAATAAAATGTTGGTGTCTATAAAATGTCTAATATCTATTGTTTTTAGAACTTTTCTTCAACAGGAAAGCGATGGCAAATACTGTTCAATACACTTATCTGATATCTTGGGTTTCACAGTAAAAAAGTAAATCAGATTTGACATGTATGGGATTAGGCAAATGTGTTTGCTAGAGACATCGATTAATTTACGAAGTTAAAATGCTAACTGTTAAATATAACATCAAGTACTCTTAACTTCTTGAATTCCATGGGGTGATATACTTGAACATTGTTTGTGTTTTCTTAAATTGGTAAATAGATGTGATTCTATATATGAGAGATCCAAAAGTTTCAACTGTGTTTCAATTAGAGTACTGTAAATAACATAAAGTATCTCTTATTAAAATGGAGTAATATATCTAAATTCAGAAATTTCATAAGGGTTGTTTCAGTATGTGAACAAAAAGAGGGGTCAACAGATAGGAAAGAGAAAATAGAAGGTTCTAGGTATGGAAATATGTTTAGTTTCTGGGTAAGAATGTTTTTGTGTGATGAAATATATGAGGATCTAAGTAAGTGCTAAGAAAGTCTGTATGTGAGTAAAGGGCAAATTTCAACAAGTTTGTGTGTAACTAAATTGGTTATATGTATGTGAGACAATAAGTTAAAGCTATTTATGGTTTTTCCCTATGGTCAAATAAGACATATGTACTGACATAAACTGAAGTCTAATCCATATGTTAAACTGACAAGGATTCTTAAAACATTAATTTCTTTTAACACTGTGTCTATTAAGTTTTATTTTTTTATTTATTTATTTTTTTGGTATTGGGGATTGAACCCAGGGGAACTCCACCACTGAGCCACATCCCCAGCCCTATTTTGTATTTTATTTAGAGGTAGGGTCTCACTGAGTTGCTTAGAGCCTCACTAAGTTGCTGAGGCTGGCTTTGAACTTGTGATCCTCCTGCCTCAGCCTCCCAAGTGCTGGGATTACAGGCATGCACCACTGCTCCCGGCTAAGTTTTATTCTTTAGAGCAATTAGTCTTAAAGAAATTAGGCTTTGTGCAATTATTGTTAAACAACAACTTGTAGAGTATTGTACTATATTACAGAGTCTAAATTTTTCTTTAAAAGCTAAACTTGGTTAATATAGAAATATTGAGGTAATTGTGGAGTTGTCACTCTTCTTTGTATATTAAATGTGTTCATATCTTCCAGGTATACAAGTCTTTAAAGTAGAAGGTTTAAAAGAATATGTTTATTCAGCTGCTGTTCTCCAAATTAAACTCGTCTGTAATGGTAATTTTAAACTTAAAAGAATAGTGAATTTTGGGGTTGACTGGGCTCAGTGGTGGAGCACTTGCCTTGCATGTGTGAGGCACTGGGTTCAATCATCAGTACCACAATCAAATAAATAAATTAAATAAAGGTTAAAAAAAGAATAGTGAATTTTATTGGGGGTTTATTTATATTATGTGATAGTCTGTGACTGGACCTGAACCTTATATTATCTTCTACACTGGGATAAAAATGTAAATGTATTTATTTTTAAAAGATGATGAGAACCTGATCTATTTAAAGGTTAATGTTGTGAAACATAAAAGCATATTGCCACTTTTTCCACAAAGAGAAAATTAAAAGTTGTCTTAGCCTTTCCTTGATTCATATTTTAGATGTAATATCATATTGTGTTAACTAACATAAACACTTAGGAAACAATATATGTAAACTTTGCAAAATGATCTTTTAAAAAGAGGTAAAGATCAGTTTCAGAATTAGAACACTTGACCTAGTTTGTGAAGAACCCCACCTCACTTGAGAACCCCACCTTACTTCATGTTATAGTGGCTCCAAAATAAGCCAGAATTCAGCTCATTTGAAGTTATATTCAAAAGATTAATTTTTGTTGTAAAATTACTGTGATCTCAAACAGAGGATATAATGTATAACTCAGTCAAAATTCAAGGTAGCTCTCACACAAACTAAATATGTTTCTACTCTTGTTAATTCCATTTTGTATTTTCCTTGTAAACTCTATAACTGTTGCCTGTTAATGTTTTGCAGAGGTATTGCTTCAGGAACAAACAACCTGAATTAATTTAAGATAATAAGCCAACACCTATAAAACAGATAAGATAATATAGACCATGATTAAATAAAAGGGGGTAAATGACTGTAAAGTTATAGACATTGAAGTTAAAGCCCAGTACTCTTACTTTATAACTCACCAGTCATAAAGACTGGCTTGCTGGATGTTTAAGATCAAAATTTAAAGATTGAGATTAAAATAAAGGGGCCAAGAAAATCAATATCTGCCTCTTGCCCTTTGAGTCAAGAAAATGGAGGCCATCTGAGTCAGGGAAGTTGGACCCTGTTCCCCGGGAGATTGGAATGTCAGTGTCTCCAGAGACCTTTGATCACCAAGTTTACTTGCCTACCCCTCCCAAAAGGCTTTAGGTAGGGAAATGCTAATTAATGTTCCCTGGGCTGCTACCTGCCTGAATTACTCCATTAGGCCCTTCCCTGGCCCATCTGGTTCTCACCTTTTGGCCATCCCACCTGGATCTCCTGGCATCTTCTGGGCCTGGTCATGAAGGAGAAAGATAAGGGGGAAGAGAGCAGAAGAACAAAGGAAATTTTAAATCTACAAAAGGGGCAAGACTTCCTTATCCCATGGATTCCGCCTTTGAGTCCCCTTCTTCCACCCAGGAGAAGTCTGTTTTACTATTCTTTAATAAAGGTTCTTACTTTCTCCTCTACCCTTGCCTCTGTGTGCTTCTCTGGTGTTATACTTCAATACCTGAGGAAGCAGAACTCGTCAAGGTAACTGGTAGTTAGCCTCGCATGCACAAGGCCCTGGGTTCAATCCCCAACACCACGAAACAAAAGTTTTGTTGTTTTAGCTCTTACACTTAGGTCATTGATCCACTCTTGAGTTGATTTTTGTGTAAGTTATGAATAGGTGTTCTGCTTTCTTCTTTTGCAGATATCCAATTGTTATAGTTTAGATATGAGGTGTCCTCCAAGCTCATGTATAAGACAATGCAAGAAAGTTTAGAGGTGAAATGATTAGATTATGAGAGCCTTAACCTCATCAGAGCATTAATCTGATCATATGGATTAACTGCGTAGTAACTATAGGCAGGTAGGGACTGGTTGGATGAGGTAGGTCACTGGGGGGTGACTTTGAGGTAAATATTTTGTCCCTGGTGAGCAGAACTCTCTCTGCTTCCTGACGGCCATGAACTGCTTTCCTCCTCCACGCCCTTCCTCAGTGATGTTCTGCCTCACCTTGGGACCAGAGCAATGAAGCCTGCCTTCTATGGTCTGAGATCTCTGAAATAGAGAGCACCAAATAAGCTTTTTCTCCTCTAAAATTGTTCTTGTCAGGTCTTTTAGTCACAGTGACAAAAAAGCTGACTTAAACAGAAATCAACCCCACACCATGTGTCAGAAAGGTTTCTATTACCCCCATAGAATTGTCCGATCACTCTTGTTGAAAATCAAATGACCCAAAGTTGAGGATGTATTTCTGAACTATTTCATCAAGCTCTATATATAGACTTATTCCAGTAGTACACTATCTTAATTACCATAGTACTGGAATTTCCTTAATGACTAATGATTTGCCCACCTGGAGTCCCAGGTACTCAGAGCATAAAGCAGGAGCATCGTTTGACCCCAGGAGATGGAGGCCAGCAGGGGCAACATAGTGAGACCCTGTTTCAATGAAACAAAACAACATTCACAATAATGATAAAAACTCAGCTTTGTAGAAAATTTGAAATTGTATAGCATAAGCCCTCCAACTTTGTTCATCCTTTATGTTATTTTGGCTATTCTGGTCTCTTGAGTTTCAATGAGAATTTAGGATTATGTGATGGTTAATATCATGTATCAACTTGACGGGGCCCCAGGGCACACAGAAATTTGTTTAAAATGATTCTGGGTGTGTCTGTGAGGGCATTTCTGGGTGAGATTAACATTTGAATTCATAGACTGAGTAAAGCAGATTCCCTCTGTAGTGCAGGTGTGCCTCATCCAGGTGCTTTGGACCTGAATAAAATAGAAAGGCTGAGCAAGAACTAGAGCTTATAAAATTGACTTTCCTGGTTCTTAAGCTTCATACATGAACTGGAACATACCACTGACTCTCCCGGGTCCCTTCTTGTCCCTTCTTAGTGGACCTCCATTACGTGTATATTGGACTTGGGCACTGTGTTCTCCATGTCTTGTGCATGTGACTTTCCTGTATTTTCTATTGCTTTACCTCTCCATTTTTTTTATTCTGAACATTTTCTTTGACCTATCTTCAAGTCTACCAACTCTCTCCTTACCTATATCTAATCTTCTGTTAAATTTCATCCATTGAATTCTAAATGTTTGTATTGCCTTTTCAGTTCTAGAATTTCCAATAAGTTGTTTTAGATAATTTCCAGTTCTCTGATGCAATAATCTTGCATTTTATTTCCTTGCACACATTTATCATAGTTAACTTCTGAATCTGATAATTCCATTCTCTGAAGTCCTTGTATGTGTTTTCTTCAGTCTGTTATTTTTCTTTGATTATTTCTATGTGAGAGCCAAACACAGTATTTGAAAAATTACAAAGATAACTGTAAGCTTAGAAGATAATCTTCCTCTGAGGTGAATTTTTATTTGCTTCTGGAAGGAGGCTGATTACTTAATATAATCAAAATTCTTTCCTATTATGGTTTAAGCTATTTATGAATTATCATTACTCCTTGCGTGTAGTTCTCGGGGATCTTGTGCTGAAACCCGATAAGGAAGTTTCTAAGGCCCTTCTTCAGCAGGCTCTGAGTACCTCTTTGTTATCCCAATCCTATAGGTCTGTAGGAAGTTCTGTACAGCGTCTCATTCTCCCAAATTACATCAACTTTTGTGAATTAGATTATACCCTTGGGGAAACAGCAGCCCCCAATGCTGGACTTACTTCTCGGGGTTTCCATGTCCCACATCTTGGCCCTGTAGTGACAACACTCATTTAAAGGCCAGAAGCTGTTCCCTCCTTCTTGCAGAACAGACAAAGAGGAAGCTATTCCCACACATTAGCTACTTCCCCAATAGCTTCAGAAAAGTCACCCATCTCTGCCATTGGTAGGAAAGCCATGCCTATTGTGCAGGGTGTGTGAGGACTGGTTGAGGTAACCAAGGGAAAGTACTTGGTAAGTCTTCTAATGATCATGTTTCCCTCTTTGTTCCTGTCTCTAGAAAGCTCAAAGCCACATTGTGATCCTTCCAGCAACTTATGATTCAGAACCTTATGATGTCTGTTTGAAGCAATCTTGGTTCAGCTCCATCGTAATGTCTGTATTCTACTTGTTTCATGTATGTACCTTAAATCTTATTGAATTCCAAGTATCTTTATTAGCCTCCATAACTTTCATAGAAGGTGTGAAATAAAGAAGCAAGGGAAATAATTTCAGTAGAGTTATTTTGAACTACCATGTGCTATCCATATGATAGAGAACTCTGATCTTAGTACAGGATTGAGCCACTTCCCTGGAGCAATAGAACATCAAAGTCCCTGCCTTCTCTTGTCATGCTAATCAGCGTGGCTCATACTGGAATATTCCTTGCTCATCTTTCAAGATGCAATCGAAGAATCCCTCTTTCCAAAAACCTTATTTGGTCTGTCCACATAAGTGTCTTTCCTTAAGCATATTGAGCAGTATGTTATTGGACAGTGACTTGTTCTACCAACCCCAATCTCTTTCTACACCTTTAACATCTACAATGCCTAGAAAGAGAAATTACCTTGAATTGAGTTATTTTAAACACCTTTGGCATGCAATAAACTGCATATATTTAAAGCATACGGTTTGGTAAGCTTTGACATATGCATATGCCAACTGTAAAATCTTCAGCATTATCAAAATAATGAACATATATACCACAATTTATCTGTTCATTTGTTGATGGACATTTAGTTTGCTTCAAATTTTTTGGCTATTTAGAATAAAACTGACATGAACATTCATGTACAAGTCTTTGGACACATACTTTCTTTTCCCTTGGATGAGTACCTGGGAGTGGAATGATTGGGATGAGTCATATGGTAGATATTTCCTTAACTTTTTAAGAAACCACCTGTATTAACTTTCCATGATGGCAACAAAATACCCATGGCAATCAATTTGTAAAGAGGAAAGGTTTATTTTGGCTTACGACTTTGGAGTTTCAGTCCATGATCAGGTAGACCCATTGCTTTGGGGCCCATGGCAGGGCAGCACATCATGGCTGCAGCATGTACAGGAGCAAAGCCAATCACTTCATGGCCAGCACATGAAAAAGAGAGGATGAGAAGGGTTGAGGTCTAACATCAACCCTTCCTCTAGTCCCCAGATTCTAATAGTACCAGGGACTGGAGATCAAGCCTTTCAACACAGGGATCAGTTGGGACATTTCAGATGGAACCTTACAGTACCACCAAACTGTCATCCACAATGATTGTGCCATTTTACATTACCAACAGCAGTACAAGACAGTTTCAGTCTCTCCATACCCTCCCCGACATTTGGTATGGTTAGGGTGCGTCTTTTAAATTTTAGCTATTCTCATGTAAGTGATGCAGTATCTCACTGTAGTTTTCATTTGTAATGACAAATGATAATAAGCATCTTTTATGTAGTTTTCTTGTCATGCATTTGTCTTCTTGGGTGTCCAAATATTTTGTCCTTTTCTATTGCATTGTTTTCATGTTGAGTGTTGAGGATTCTTTACATTTTTTGAACAAAAGTCTTTTAGGATATACATGATTTACAGGTATTTTCTCCCAAACTCTGGATTGTCTTCTTATTTGCTTAGGTCTTTTGTAGAGCAGAAATTTTAGACTTTGATGAAATCCAAGGTGAGCCAGCACATCATGGGGAAAGAGGCCAGTGAAGGAAAGTTGCCCAGCCTGGCAGAGTCGGGACGCAGATTAGGGGTGGGGGCAAGGAAGATGCACCCTTCCAGGGCTCACCCCAGTTTATCCATTTGTTGTTTCATGGGTTGTACATTTAGTGTCATATCTAAAAATTTTTTGACAAATCCAAAATCACAAAGGTTTTCAAAACTCAGATTCCCTTCAGTATTATGGTTGGAGGCTGTACATTTACATCTATGATCCATTTAGAGTTAGGTTTTTAAAAAAATTTAATTTTATTAGTTCTAATGGGTTGTACATGACAGTAGAATGCATTTATGCATTTTGATAGATCATACATAATGGAGTGTAATCTCTCATTTTTCTGATTATGCATATTGCAGGATCACATCGGTCATGCAGTCATCATGTACATGAGGTATTAATGTACACTGTAATGTCTGTTTCACTCTACTGGAGTTAGGTTTTAATTATAGAATAAGGTATTGGCATTCCATAATTCCAAGTTCTTTATTTTTCTCTATGAAAATCCAGTTATGACAGCACCATTTCTCAAAAAGACTATTTGATCTCCACTGAATTACCTTTATATGTTTGTTGAAAATCATTTGTTCATATACACTTGAACATTTTTCTGGACTTTTCTATTCTGTATCCCATTATTCTATTTGTCCATCTTTAAGCCAATATTATACTGTCTTAATTGCCATATGTTTTAGTTAGCTTTTTTGTCACTGTGACAAAAACACCCAACAAGAACAACTTATAAGAGAAAAAAATTCATTTGGGGCTCATGGTTTCAGAGATCTCAGTCCATAAATGACCGACTACAGGGTTGCTGGTATATAGAAATCCAGTTGATTTTTTTGGTATGTTGATCTACTCTTCTACAATCTCACTAAGCCTTCTGATTAGTTCTAGAACCTTTGCGTAGATTACCTCAGATATTTTTGCCTTGACATGTATGTCATCTATGAATAAAGACATTCTTCATTTATACTCCAGATGATTTATTTTTTTAATAAAATCAAGATTTTATGGTCCTGGAAGTATAGATACCTGAGTTTTAATGCAACTCTGCCATAACTCACTGTGGGACCTCTTTGAACTGTCACTGTCCCTCTTTGAACCCCAATTACCCTCTGAAGTGATCTCCATGTTCTTTATGACCAGTTTGTCCCCTTCTACATCTAACATACAGTCAGACTAAGAATGCACTCTTTTTTTTTTTTTTTTTGAACCAGGGATTGAACTCATGGACACTCGGCCACTGAGCCACATCCCCAGCCCTATTTTTGTATTTTATTTAGAGACAGGGTCTCACTGAGTTGCTTAGGGCCTCGCAAAGTTGCTGAGGCTGGCTTTGAACTCACGATCCTCCTGACTCAGCCTCCCAAGTGCTGGGATTACAGGCATGCGCCACCACGCCCAGCTAAGAACACACTCTTAAAGGTGCCAGTGCCTGTGCAAGCCATGGCTTCCAGACTCTGAGTCCTACCTTCTTCCTGTTGAGCATTTGGGTCAAGTGCCATTTCTACTTTCCCCAGCCTTGCAGTAAAATAGGGGGGTGGCCATATTCAGTCATTCTTTCACCATTTGTTGTACTGCCTCCTGTGAGCAAGGCTCAGTCTGCAAAGAGGGGTGAGTATAGGCCGGAAGACTTTGACTCATGAAAAAACTAGCTAGAGCCATTTACAAATAAAGAGCAATTTAATTTTTTTTTATACTTTCCATTCTCTTGCTTTTGAATTCAGTCCTTATCAATAATGGACTGAATGCTGAGATGGACTGTGGTGGGGCAGACTAAAAAGCTCAGGGGAAACTTTGGATTGTGTAGCAGGAAATGGGGCAGGAGGGGGTCGGGGAAGGAAAGATGGTGGACTGAGACAGACATCATGACCCTATGTACATGTGTGATTACATGAATGGCGTGAATCTACATTGTGTACAATCATAGAAATGAAAAGTTGTTCCCCATTTGTGTACAATGAATCAGAATGCAATCTGTAAAAATAAAAAATAAAATAAAATAATATCACAAATGGAAAAAAAAGGAAGAATGAAAGTAGACTACATTATTTGAGGATAAACAAATCTGAAAGTGTTTCCAGTATTATCATTTATGTACAGGTGCCTGAAGATTAACTAAAAATTCTTAACTAAGATCTTGCTTCGACCTAAATGTCTCAGTAAATACAGACTTATTGAAGTAGAATTCAACTTTTCAAATTCTGCAGTTGGAAATAGAAAATAAAATCCTATTTCCCAAAGGAAGAAGTCAGGCTTTATTTTTCTTTAAGGTGTCGATAAACTCTCCAACACAGTACCAGCCATGTAGCACACATTTAGTGATCTTTAAACAAAATTATTTAAGGTACAATTACAATTTATGAAAAGTAATGTAAGCTACATGGTCAATCAAGATCTACATTCTATTTCCCTTTACCTGTCCTCATTTTTAAATGAATTTCAGTGAATATTCCCTAATCACCACATGTATTGTCAATACTTACAATTGGAAATCTATTATCATCTTAAAGTTGTATTTTGGATATGTTTTTAGTGAAGGGCCAAAGATTTATATGATCTAAACAGAAACCACAGTGTTGGATATGTTTTTAGAATCATCCATGGAGTTTTGTTAGTTGAGCATGTGTATTTGAGAAGTTCTTTAGATAGAAGGGTTTTGGATTTACTGGCTGCTGTTGTAAAAGAAGAGGAAGTCGGGACCATAAAGCTTGAGAGAATGGGAATGAAAAAAGAACCATGCTACAAAATGTTTGATCATTAAATAACAATAGTAGCTAAAGGTACTGAGTGTCCACTATTGTATGTGTTGGACACTAGGTAAGGTGGTTTATATGTACACTTTACATATAAACTCTTTACATACATACTCTATAAAAGGTTGCCTTTTATAGCAACCCTAGAAGATAGCATCATCATCTCCATTCGCCCATGAATCAACTGAGGCTCAGAAGAGCAATGAACCCCACAGCTGTTGGCAGGTTGGGATTCATAGTTTGTTCCACAAAAATGCTTTTTCTTCACACTATACCATGATGTTTCATATGTGGATTAAATTGAAAAGGGAAAGGAAAAAAATGCTCAGGGGAAAAATACCATCCTCTAGGAACTGAAGCACCCAGCAGACAACGGTTAATTTGCTCTCCATCAGTATGGAGAGGGACAGGCGACAAGTGACAATGAACT
This sequence comes from Glaucomys volans, assembly GCA_020662805.1. Taxonomy (NCBI): domain Eukaryota; kingdom Metazoa; phylum Chordata; class Mammalia; order Rodentia; family Sciuridae; genus Glaucomys; species Glaucomys volans. The sequence goes on along the minus strand of JAJEJO010000616.1, from coordinate 491,028 downwards.
ATGTTGGAAAAGTCCAGAATCCTTGAAAATAGAAAATTCAGGCAACTCCAAGTGATAGTGGAAATGAGAGGTAGAAAGGACTTCTATTCTTTGGAGTGACCACCACCTGAACCTCATTCCTTCTGAGAAGGATCTCACCTCCCATTTAAAGGAAAGCCCATCCAGCCTCCCTGCATCCACAGCACAGAGCCCAACCTCAGCCTGCCAATCAGATGCCCTCATCTCAAACCCTGAACCCAAGGTTGGTGGTACAGAACCCTTTTTGGCAATGAAAGTAGCAGCAGCTCTGTCCGGTGCCCTGAGGCCATGGTAGAACCATTGTCTAGAACTGGTTTCTAAAATAAAGAATCCTCTATTCTAATCCTTCCATTTTATAAATGCAGTATTGGAAATAAATGAAGACCAATCGAACACTGGCAAAAGCTATTTATTCAGAGTTTGCTTTAGAAAGAGAGCCAGTCCCCGTCACCTGCATTTTGGCAGAGATGGCAAGGCAGGCAGAGCAGAAGGAAGGCTTTTAGTGGAAAAGGCAAAGGTTTTAGGTGTGCCCGGATTGGAGGCTGTTGACATGGGGAAGCCATAGGTAGGCTAACTACAAGTGGGACATCCAGTATAATTGATTAATATTTGACTTTCTCTAGTTGATCCTAAGTTGGAGGTAAAGACAAACATTAGGGCAGCTGTCAGTTATTAATCAAGTCCTGGCCATTTGGGGCCAGTTCCTACAGGGTTATTGCTTCCTGGGTTCATAGATAGAAGAGTGGTCTAACTTCCTGCAAATGTCACTTAAAAGTTGTGGTAGCCTGGTTTCCTGGGTTCATTATTGTAAATATTGGGCTTATTTCCTGGGCTGGTGCTGCAGACTGTGAGTCAGAGTTCTATTTTACGTATGGTCTGACCATTGTCTTTTTGTATATTCCATCTTTCAGCAGAAGCTGAGGCCCAGAGAAGAAGAGGCAGCTAATTATAGAGAGTGCTGATAGGCTGGTCTGAGGGTGAGCATGTTTCTCCTGACATTGCCAAAGGGACATTCTGCTTGTTGAGGAGACAAGATTTAGATTCATAGACAAAATTTAACATGGATGTCATACAGATAGGTTGCACCAGGAGGTTAATGGTTCATTCTGTAGCTTGGCAGGAAGGCTCATCACTTCCCTGACACAGCCCAAACCACTGCTGGGCAGGCACTGTCTATGTACTGGGCCTTCCAGCAAAGTGCAGTAGGCAAAAGCAAGGTTCTCCAGCCTTCCTTCCTGCATTCATCTTTAACAGCCACCATCCGTAGCTGGGTGAACTTGGACTAGATTCTCTACCTCCTCTGTCTTCAGTTTCCTCAGGTGTGAAGTGGGAACAATAATCCCTATCTTATCATGCTCTTGTGCAAACTGGATGAGCAGAGCTGAGCAACACATTTAAGCGCCTCTGCAAATGAGCTATTACAATCCCATTTAGTCCTTGCATCAACCCTGTGTGATAAGTGGTATTATCCCACTTTGTAGATAAAGAAACTGAGAATGGTGATGTCAAAATGGTGAAGGTCAAAGTCAGGATTTTCACACAAGTCTCTAGGAAGACAAAGGTCATTATTTTTGTCTACCATGCTTGTGAACCCAAAATGCCATTGTGGGAAAAGAAGATAGTGGAGTGGAAACTATGTCAGACTGTCATCTCAGGTTGTCCTCTTTCAAAGCCTCGTTCTCTGTTAACTACAAAGTCTTACAAAAATTATTTGCCATATCTGGGTATACTATCACTTTTAAACGGACGATAATACTACCTGCCTAACAAGGCAATTTTATAGATTAAATACCGCAATGTATGTGAAGTTCCCTCTGCAGTGCCTGGCACATGGTAAATACCTAAGAAATGACAACCATTTTGTCTGCAGTCCCCACTTATCTTCAGGGGATATGTTCCAAGTACCTCAGTGGATGACTGAAACCAAGGATTGAACTGAGCTCTCTATATGGGCATCCCTCAGTATCCATAAGGGATTGGTTGCAGGCTCAAACCCAAGGACGCTCTAATCCCTTATATGAAGTGGTGCATAACCTATATGCATCCCATATACTTTAAATCATCTTTAGATTACTTTAATACCTACAATGTAAATGCTATAGGAATATCTGTGATACTAGTTTTTTAGAGAATAATGACAAGAAAATTGTCTGTACATGTTCAGTACAGACACAATTTTTTTTCAAGTGTTTTCAATACACAGTTGGTGGAATCCACAGATGCAGAATGCTCAGATTCAGAGAACTGAGTGTTTGCCTTTTCTCTCCTATATTATTTATACAATAAAGTTTAATGTATAAATTAGACACGACAACAACTAAATGAAATAGAACAACTTTAACAATATACTGTAATAAAAGTTAATTAAAACATATGAATTGTTTATTTCCAGAATCTTCCATGTAATGTTTTCAGATGATGGTTGACCATGGGTAACTGAAATTGCAGAAAGTGAAGCTGAGGGTAAGGGGAGACAGCTGTGTTGTGATGGGAAGGGACTACCACAAGCCATTGTGTAGAGTCTGTCCCTCAAAGCCCTTGCTTTCATGACATTTTCCCTTAACCCCCAACTGAGTTTGACCTTTCCATTGTTGAATTTCCCATTATTAGTGCTGGATAAGTGAAGCAGAGGAGATAAGAGGAAAAGAAAAGATGGGTCCCACAGATGGAGGAATAGACAGGTAAAGAAGTGACCAGTCAGTGGCAACCCGGTAACACAGAGCCCCCCTTAAGCTAAGACGTCCTGTGACTCAGATCTTCAGAAGGCTCCAAAACATTTCCTAAAAAACGAATGGAGAAGCTTTGTCCTCTGCTCTGTGGACGAACCTCAGACAAGCCCATCTGGAAGACCCGGATCCTCAGCAGGTAAAACCAGCCTCCCTCACCATCCTTTGTTGGTGATGATTTTCCTTTTAGCACTGAAATCAACACAGCTGACTTTTCAACTCTCTTCCTGAAGATCCAAAGCCAAGTAGTTTGTAGTCAGAACCAGGAGACATGCAACTGGTAAAAGAGGGATTAAAAAGGATAGAAATCTCACAGACAAAGGTGATAATAAGGGGATATGAATAATATAAAAGTAGAAAACAAAAAAGACCCTTTCTTCCATCACCTGAGAAGTAGACATTTACATTTCTGTTTTTCAGAGGAAGAAGCTTAAATTCCAAGAAGGATAAGTTTTGTGTCCAAAATCACTCTGGGAATGAGAACTGAGTTATCACAACAAAAAAGATCTTGAAAAAAATACTTAAAACTGATCATCTATGGATTGTGGGTTTATAGATGATTTCAATTTTCTTTATATCTCTCTGTATTTTTCAAATTTTCCATTGAGCAGTTGTTACTTGTATACTGAAAAAAAAGTATTTCAGGTTAATATTCAAAGTTACTTAAAGTTTATAATATTTAACATTCAAGTTATTAAGTACTAATTAAAGTCATTATTTAACCTTAAAATACTGGTTATTATTATTATATTATGTAATAATATATATATTTAACAATACTTAAGGTTATATTATTATTAAACTTAATCATATTTATGGTTAAATGACATTTCAAGTTATTTAAAGTATATCAGGGCCCAGGCTAAGGATAGAGAGCAGAAATTAGAGTAAAAGTGCTCGCTGATGAAGCCCAGGAATCAGCCTGAGCCTGTTGTTCTTGAATTTGGAAAAACCAAGCTAAGAAGCTGGGGTACAGTTCAGAGTGAGGCGAGGGGTCAGTGGAGGAACCAGGCCAGGTTAGAACTCTGGCTCCTGGGACACCAGGGAAGCTCAGGCTGAAGAGGGCTTGGAAGGATAATATTTTGGCTTCACAAACACAAAGACTTGATCCAGCAGCAACACAAACTCCAACAAGACAGAATCCAAAATGGGAAAACTGCCACAGAAATCAAGCTTCCCAGGCAAGGCCATGGATCTAGGCTCTGCGCCTGTGTGTTCTTAACCCTTGTCGTGCAGCCCCAGGACCAGTGAGCTCAGTGTGCCTGGCCTGGGAATACAGGAACCAGGATGAGACAGGAAACAGGTTACAGACAATGAGGTGTAAGAAGGGAGCTGGAGCCCCTCACTCAGCCAAGGACCTTTCTGTGGCACCGATCTCAGAATCAGAGTCTTGGGTGAATTGGGAAGTAGAACCAAGAATAAATTCGCAGGAGAAAGAAGGCCAAGTTCTCACTTCCATCTTTCTTCCCAAAAGAGTAAGAGGACCCTGAGCAAATGCAGATTCAAACTCATCCCCAACATTGTTTCTCACCATAAGCATTTTCAAACAGCAAGCAAATATTATGCAAAGAAAACTTTATTAGTAGAACTACATGTTGACCGTGTAGGATTCCACACCTGGAAGGTACACTGTAGGGGCCTGGAGTCAGGTTGCAGTGCTCAATGTTGTAGGACAGGTCTGTAATTTCATCAGAACATCTTCCATAACCCACATCACTGGCTACTGGTTCAATTTTAAATATCTCACAGGGCACTGGCAGTGAATAGATTGATCCTTAATACGTAGTGACTAACCCCTCTTGCCACTCCTAGAATTTAGAGGCTTTGTTTACAGTATGAAAATACATCACCTGCCCTGGTAAGGTTACAAATATAACCTAAGAATGTTTTTCAATCTCACGTTCAAGTACAAAAATAAATAAATTCAATAGCAAAAATAAATAAATATATTAACAAATAAATATGTCTAACAGTAGAATAGATATTACAAAAATCTTATAAAATGTTGGTCCAAATTAAGATTAGGGACACATAAAGATTACGACATAAGGAAACAAATAATAAATAAATAATCTACACTGTGACCAGCACTAAATCATATGGCAGAGAGATGGTGGCTTGGGGTCATATCTCTGTTGTCCAGAGGACCACGACACGTGGCCAGGAGTATTCTCAGCAGCATCATCACATCGCTCCTATTTTGTCTCCTCCATCCATCGCAGGAGAATGTCTAGTTCCCCCAAAGCCTTCACTACTGCTGCCTGAGGCTCGAGCTGAAAGAGACACACATGGTTAGCAATTCATGGAGAGATTTTCTCAGAGCTAATCTTCTCTCCCATTGGTAGGTCTGCTGGGAATTGTAAGCAGAGCATTCTTTTCAAGACAAAGAGCTTGAAAGAAGTGATAGAATCTCGTTTCACATGATGAAGGGAAATCATTGAGTCTATCACCCTGGCTTAACATTCCTATTTTTTACATAGGGAAACTGAGGCTTGGGGGTACCAGACTTGGAACTCCAACCTAAGCCCCTGATTCACAGAGATCCAGATAATGAGGCTGTTTTAAGAAGTGTGTGTGTGTGTGTGTGTGTGTGTGTGTATGTGTAGGGGTTGCCTACTGTGCACACTTCAGTAAGTGTGTTCACTTACTGAATACATTTATTGAATAAATACTGATCATGCCAAGCACTGGACTGGTGGCTTGCAATTCAGAGATGAGTGGCACTATCCTTAACCACAAGGAATTCCCAGTTGAGTGAGACAGACAGAAGCAGGCAACTGAAATGCAGCATGTGAATGGATGATGGAACCTCACAGGATGGGGGGAGAGGGTGCCTGACTAGGAGAAGTGGCCACAGTAGGAGTAGAGTTAATCAGTGAGAGGTAGACTCAGGCCTCCCTGACAGATGTGCCAGGAGTTGAAAGGAGAAACAGCATGGCACGGGTGTGCAATACTATGAGCAAGCATTGTTGAAACTATGTGCAAGTGTGTGAATGTTGAAAAGCTATCATTCTCATTTGCACAGCTGGAAGATCAGGGTGGCTGTGGAGTGACTTGGTAGAATCCCTTTCCATTCCTAGAGCATCAGGCAGCGAGAATACTTTTCTATAGTCTGGATGGATAACCCCTAGGCTAATATGAGGGATGACCCATGGGACCTCAGAAGGCTATTAACCTGAGGCTACAGGATTACTACCAACATGAACATCCAACCCACCCATCTATGATCTCAGTTCCAACAGCACACTCATCCCAACCAACGCCAAACTTCATACCTCTTCAAAGTGACTCAGAATTTGGCTGTATTTCTCCGTTGCTTCCTCCCCACAATGGCATGTCATACGGGCATGCTGAAAAGGACCCAAAGAATGTTTTTACTTAAAATTTGGATTTGCTGTCCTTACCATTGACATGAACAGGTGGAAATTCTGTTTCACCCACGATTCTATAAATACTCGTTCCTCTAGAAAAGTTCTTTCAGACCTCCTTATTTGAGATCATTAAACTAATCATCAACTAGAAGAGGAAGTCAGCCTTTTAGCTTCAAGTATGAAGCTCATTGTGTTTTTTTAGAATGAGGCAGTGTTGGAGGAGTGTGTGATTACTGGGCCCCCAGATGGCCTCCCCACACCAGCTCTTGTTTAGGAGCTCCAACCCAGAGCAAATCCAATCCCTCCTTGGAAGGGAAAACTGGATTACAAGGTCCTATTCACCTGACCACAGGATGCACGAAGATACCATAGTCCCCTCACCAACAGAAAATGTGTAATATTGTGGATAATAGGTAATTATCATGAATATCAAATAGTATGTTTTAGTTCTTTAAACTTTGAAAATTACTTTTTGTCTATATACTTAAAAATCAACAAAACTGAGTTTTTATAGCAAGTCACAAAGATTATTAGAACTTTTGAACTCAGTTTCTCCATCCACTAAATGGGGGTAGGGAAGAGAACTTGACTGCTAAATCATTGAAACTATGGGCTGAAGATGGATCCTGTCACCCAAAACCCTCACTCACACAAAGCCGGAGGCCCTTCTTGATGGTAAGAAAGGAATTGGCGATACTGCTGATTTTCCGGAGGGTATGATGGTCAGGGGTCTGGTAGTTTCTGAAAATCCTGTCCAGGTAGAGTCTCAGTAAATGGCGGAGAAGGCAGCACCGAGCTGAAGGCTACAAAGAAGATGAGAGTGTTGGTGGGATGGGGAGGGGCAGGAAAGACCAGGGTGATGGAAACGCTCTGGCTTCAGACTTCCTTACAGAGCCCATCCGGGCCAAGCACATACCTTTGTGTCTTGCAAAGACTCAGTCCTCCTTAAGATTCTGATGTCAATGTTTTCATCTTTGGCTTGCTACACAGAAAGCAAGGCAAGAAAAGACAGGTCAGAGGCTGCCGCCATGGTCTTAAACATCACAATCTCCTCTTGCCAGGGCCTGGTGGGAGGAATCTTTCTCCAAAGCATTTTAAAATTCTGAACTATTGACATTTCTTGGGATGCATCATCCTGGTAAGGTGACCCCAGCCTGCCTCTTTTCTTTGTGATCACATAGCCAGGGCTTCCAGGGAAGACAGACAAGGAACAAAGAGGATAAGCAGAGAGGTGGATGCCTCCCTCACATACCACACTGTCCCTAATCTCCGAGAATCTGTTTTGTATTTCCTGGAGGTTTGTGGCCATCACACAACTTCCCAAGTGGAGAGTCTTGAGCCCCGTCGAAGGCGTCCAGAGGAGACAAAACACAACAGAGAGAAGACCAAAGGCGAGACCAGAGCCTTTCATCTTATGCCTGGAATCTGCAGACCGTGGAAACTGGGAATTAAAGGAAAGGAGTGAGACATACTGATTTCCCATCACATCCTTCAGAAGTCAACCCAGTCACCAAGGTGTCCACTGGGGGGCGGAGAAGCCAATCAATCTCATCTGGCTCTAACAGTGCCTCTCATTCACACAACTCACTGAGAAAAGCTGCTGAGCCTCCTGCAGAGAGAAGCCTTCAGGTACCTGCTCCAGTCTGAGCGGGGTATGGTACCAGAGGTCCCAGGTCCTTTATCCTGTACCTGTCCTGGCTCCACTGTCATTGCTGAGCTGTCATTGCTGTCATTGCCTGGAGCAGCAGGCACTCACGGTGAATAGACAGGATGACATTTCAGGGGTTGTGTCAAAACTTGTTTGGGGGAATTGACGTAGATAGATTTCCCTTCCAGGATGCCAGTGTAGCTCACCTGTCTGGTCCCCTTAGATCGCCAGGGAAACTGAGGGGAAACACAGTCTCACAGAAGTCATGACCATGTCACCAAATACTTGGGGGAAAATTGTCTGGATTTTATGGCCACCCACAGAGCTTTGCTCTGTCTGGCATTTGTCTCAGATCAAAGTGGTTATGGAAGAATAAAATTCATTTCACCCCAAAGGCAAATAGAAAGTCAATGATTTCATAACAGTACTACTGCCAGAGAAAGGAAAGATGTGACCAGAGATTAGCGGAATTCCACCTCACACATCTTGCTGGGAGGAACCTGGGGCTCCATAAAACCCCCCGCAGGAGGGCTGCAGTCAGACACTCCTGGGGAGGACCCACAAACATGGTTTCCTGGCCTTGCATCTCACAAATGAAGTGATCCCCAAAGAAAGAGAAAAAAGGCAGTGGGTACCTGGGGTGAGGCTTCTCCATAAGAGGGAAGTGTATGGTGTCTGCTGAATTTGAAGATAAAATGAGAATGGCTTGCCATTAGGGTAAGACAAACCAGGAAACTCCCCAAAACTTAGCCATCAAGATAAAGAAAATAACTGGGCATGGTGGGAGACCCTATATCAAAATAAAAAGGGCTGTGGATGTAGCTCAGTGGTAGAGTGACCATAGGTTCCATCTTCAGTACCCCCCCACACATGCACAAAGGTATTTTAATGCAATATCAAAATGAATTAAAATACCTGCAATGAAAAAAATACCAAAATCTGACAGTGCCATGCTGAGCCATTGGAACAAACAAAAAAAATATGAACACCTAAACATATGCTTTCACATATTTTTCACATATTTTACTTTTTTCTCAAAAACATGATGATATGTACTACTATTTAGAACAAATAAAATAAATTTTAAAAAATAAAAATAATAAAATATTAGGCTTAAAATGATGAAAATATGATTGATGGCTTTTGTCTCTTGAAACCAGAGAAGGAAAATTATAAGAAATTTTAGGGCATAAATATAATTTTTAATTTAAAATAATGTGAGTTGTAATAAATCTACTAATTAATTTTTCAATATTTTTTCAACTACTTTTAATATTTTGGGAAAATCACATACATAAAATATAAAAATATGCATACACACACATATACATGTGTCTTTCCTTTCACCTTAGTTCCCTGGCTTGGCACAACTCTGATTATCATTAGCACTTACTGAATTCCCCTTGTGCAATGTGCTAGACAATTTTTTTTTTTTTTTTTTTTTTTTTGCATTCACAACCACCTGAGATACTGCCAAATGTAAGAAAGGCAATAAACAAGAGAAACCCAAAAGTATCAGAGGAAATGATGGATTTGCAGACCAGACTGTGTAATAAATCCCTGCTTTACAAGTTCCCATCCAGGTAGGTTGTCCCAGTTTGCCCAGAGCTGTGGGGGCTTCTGAAATACAGGAATCTTAAAAAATAGAAAATCACAGGTAAACCAGAATGAGTTGACCACCCAGTAACTATGTGACCTCAGACAAGTCAACTCATCTCTTTTGAGTTTCATTTTCTTAGCCTAAAAATGATGATAATAAAACTTACTCTAGAAACTTATTCTGACATTTAAGTAGTCTGTGGTTTATATACTTAGCACACTATAAATGATCAATTCATTTTATATAGAGACTGATGTTAGTTGCCTTAAACTTAGGATATATGCAAAAGTACCATAGATTCAACAATTGAGTCAATATTGATTGAGCACCCACTGTCCTGAACGTTGTACTGAGTACAAAGATACACATGGCAGTTTCTTGTCCTCCAAGAGATTACATCCTCAAGGAAAAGGTTCCTTTGGACATCGCCCTCAACATACCTTGACAAATGACTTGGAGGACTGTGCTGAACCTCAGACCATGCAGAGAGGCGTCTTACCTGAGAAGCAGAAGTGCTGCTGTTTGTGGTTCCTAGGAGTCTGTCCCAAGTGGAGAGGCTCCAATTATTATATACATGTCACATAAAGGAAGTGAGCTCACCTAGGTGAGGGTTGGAACTCGCTGGGAATTTCTCTTCTGACTTCCACTTCCTCAAGGTCTAACACAGTGTAATGGCACCCTGGATCACCCCAATACCTTCCCCCACCAAAAAGCACTGCCTGAAGGGATTACTTGCTACAGATGGGGATAGAGGATATGCCTCATCTGGCCTCACCTTCCTGCTTGGTAAAACGGTAGATAGGACAGAGAAGATCTGGATTACAAAACTGGAAGAGAATTTCAGGGAGTGCCTTTGCCCTTGCCTCTAAATCCAGTTCTCCTTAACCAAGTTTCTCTCCAACTCCAGACAGTGTGGGCTCACTCCTGTTGTTTCTCTTTGCTTTTGCTGTTTCTACCATTGCTTTCCAAAATGGCCACACTTTCTTTTCTTGATTCATCATTAAAGAAGAGACCCCTTTATTCCTGAACTACTCTGGCTTACACCAACCACCTCCTGCTCTGACCTCCAATAGCAGATTTTCCTTTGGCACATGAGAGCATCTGGTTCATGGGCTTTAGTATTTTCTCCCCAATGGCACCGGAAGATTTTCTTAGGGACCAATCTTGTAGGACCACACTTCCAGGCAAGGTTAAATTCAAAGCACTTGAAACAAATTACAGACAATTCTTTTAAAAAGATCAAGATGGTAGAGACTATAATATGTTCCTTTTTAACTTGCTCCCTATTCAGTACCTGAAACTCTGAGGTCTTATATTTGAGCACAGGAATTCCACAGTAACAGCGTGACTTTGGCACATCCTTTCTGGATTTCAGCTTATGAATCTGTAACATGAGAACAACAGAGTAGATAAAGCACAATTTCAATTTTGACATTCAACCATTTATTGCTCTTCCACCTTTGGGATTAGAAAGCTCACTTTAACATCTCTCAATATCTTCCTGAAGTTCCCTGAAAGTGAAGATCATGCTTCATAAATATGACAAATACGTATGGATAACTAATCTAAATATCTTTTTAACTACTTAAACTCAAGTCTATTTTTCCATAATGGTTCTAGGTAAGCAATTCTCATGATAACCCATAAATGCCATTAAAGCAAAATTGGGGACGGTGGTCTGAAAATAATACTTAAAATCAAGATTTTCAGTAAATCTAAATCTGTAGAGGCTGTAGGTCAGTCAATTCTTTTTCATTAACCAGGAAAATCATAATTGCTTTGGGGTTTGTTTTTGCTTTTGTTTGGTACTAGGCATTGAACCCCGGGGCACTTTACCACTGAGCTATATCCTCAGCCTTCTTTATTTTTTAATTTGAGAAAGGGTTTCACTAAGTTGCTGAGATTGCCCTTGAACTTGTGATCCTTCTGCTTCAGCCTCTGGAGTCACTGGGATTACAGACATGCACCACCATGCCCACCCACAGTTGCTTTGTTTTAGTTTATCTCTAATGGTCAATGAGACCCAATCCTAATTTTACATTAATAATCAAATATCCTCCTTTCCTGTACCAAAATACCATGTTCTTGAGCTAGGGATGTGACCCAGCGGTCTAGTGCTCTCCTAGCATTCTTGCAGCCCTAAGTTTGATCCCCAGCACCACACACACACACACACACACACACACACAAAATGCTATATTCTTTTAAATTCCTCTGGGTAGATCCCACATGCCATTGTATAAACATTAATCCAACTTATCTCCTCTGCAAAACATTCTCTGCCTCACCTTAAATTCACCCTTCACTCCATTTTACAAGGTATAATGGATCATTCCCACTTTTTCACCTCAACTTTACCTTATATATAGCTTTTTTTCATTTTTGAAAGTCAACTACAAATTTTTGGTCACATGTCTGTGCTTCCTGCTGGCCTGAGAACTCCTTGCTCATTTTGCTCTGTCAATGATGGCCATTGAATACACTTATTGATCTATAATTGCTATGTCCCAAAGCATGAGCTACCTGATTTAATTTAGGGGACCATAAGCATCTTCTTCAGTAAGATCTAGATCTCTGAATCCTCTGGGTAAAGAATTCTATCATAATGGCAAGAATGCCCCTATCTGATGATAATATCCCCCCATCGTTAGAGCTAGGAATGACTTTCAGTATATTTAGTTCAATTCCCTCACTTTGTAAATGGGGAAATTACAGTTCAAAGAGGTGAAGTAACTTGCCTTAGGTCACTTGGCTGGTAAAAGGCAGACCTGGTAGTTGAACTCATTAAGAGTTCATTTAACCACATGACACTCTTAACCCATTTTGAACTCCTCTCTTAGAGTAAATAGCTTCCCTTAAATATGAGACAGGGAGAGAAGTATTTCCTACCTCACAGTTCTGGCAGAAGAAATGAGTTTTCAATGGAAAGTATGTAGACACTGCCAGTGCATGGGACCAAGAGCCAAGAAACACGCCTCCTTCTTCTCCTCCTCCACTTCCTTCTCGTCCTCTTCTTCCTCCTCCTTCTCCTCCTCCTTCTTTTGCTTTTTTTCTTTTTTAGGAGGAAATTTTTATTTTGTTTCATGGTTCAGAGGTTCAGCCCATGGTTGGCCAACTCCACAACTCTGAGCCCAACCAGAGTTGGCAGGACACCATGGCAGACATGAGTGGAGGAAGGAAGTGGCTCAGGACATGGCAACCAGGAAGCAGAGAGCCAGGAGACCCAATTCTAATACTCACTTCCCCACCAACTTTCAGTGTGACCTTGAATTACACAGATTAGTCCTTATACTTTTCAGGCATTTAATATTTCATCAAAATAATGGGGATACCTACCATGACTGTCTGGCTCACCAAATTGGCAGGAGGAATATTTATACAAAACTTAAAGCACACAAAATGAAATTTATCACTCCTTGTATCAGATAGAATGGATTTTTAATGACATGTTAAACATTTACCAAGTGCCTACAATGTGCAAGAAACTGAGCTAAATGTTGTGAGGATTGCACAGGTGCCCAGACAAGTCTCTGGCCCTTAGTTGCCTATTACCTTTTGGGGGAGATTAGGGGTGTGCCTGCAAAGCCACCAAGAAAGTCACTACTACCCAGTGTGCAGAAAGAAAGCACCAAGGAGCACAGAAGAGAGACCTATCAGCTGAGCCTTGAGTGATGAGTAGAACTGAAATGGGCAAAGATGCTGGAGGAGGGTGGAGAGGAGGAAGGCGGAGTATGTGAGCATTCAGGATGGAAATGACCAGAGGCTGCAAAGCCCATTGTGTCCTAAGGACTGACAAATGGATTTGCTTGACTAGAGCTGGGTTTCATGTAGAGGAGCCGTGGGCGATCAAGTTAGAAATATGACGATACCACCAATGACCAAGAATTTCGTTCCAATGAATATAAATTGAGATTGGGAAGTCTACAAATCTAAATTCTGGTTCTAGACTTACTTTCACCCCACCAGGTAGTCTTGAGAAATTCACTTCCCTTCCTCACCTGTAAATTGTAGGGAAAAAATGATTTTTTTAAGTCCCTTTCCATTTGGCCTTAGTGATTCTGTCATTTGTGGTTTCCTCTCTGAGGCAATAGGGAACCATTGAGGGTCTTACAGGGAGGGAGACATAATAAAATCTTTGTACTAACCACAGGCTCTTCAAAGACAACAAGAGCCTGGCATGCTGTTAGTACTCAAGCGGGACAGATGGGGGACGCAGACATGGTAGAGAAGCCGGAGGTACACTTCATGTGCACATCAAGTCAACCTAAGAAAGAGGGTTTCAAAACTGGGTGTCAGTAACTAATCAGTGCCAGTATCATTGTAAAGATAAGCTGGGCAGAAGGAAGAGAAAGAGAATCCCTTCTTACAAATCTCAGCCTCCTAACCAAGCCATTTTTGGGCAGGAAATAATTTTCTAGACACCAAGAAGAAAATTCAGCCACTCCTTTTTCCTGCAGCACGTCCTGCGTGTGCAGTCCAGGGTTTTCCACAGCTGAGACGTCACAGCTGCTAATATCTGGGCTTCCTGATATTAGGAAGTGACTAATATCACTTTGCAGGGATGCACACGGGGCCTTGGGGTTCTGCTGGAGGAAGAACTTTGGCTGACAGGCAGGCAGGTAGAAGAAGCCTTAGCCACACCCAGGTTGACAGTGCTGGGAATTTTGCCCGCAGCCCCTGCAGGAGGCAGGGTGGGGAAGAGTGGAGCAACTGACTACCAGGAGGGCACACTTTCAGTTCCCTGTCCTGGAAGCTGCTGGCGTGGGTGATGTCATTTCCCTTTCCTGTGCTTTTTCTACCATGCTCTGCCTTAACCGGCTCAACTTGCGGCCGTTCTATCTACTGAGAATTCCTCTGACACAGTTAAGTCCCCAAGAGTTGGCAAACTCCCCTCAACGGGCCGCCTGCAGAATGGAAGCCCTAGGAAGAGCCTCTTCTGGACAAGGGGTCAGGAACAAAAAGCTAGATAAGGCCTTGGATTCAGTTTCCTCAACTCGAATAAGGATTTACTCAATTCTTTGCCATCTAATTTTGAAAACAAACATGGAGAATCTCTTATGTGCAGACAGAGCTGGATCAACCCAAAGTGGTAAAAACATGATCTCTTGGGACCCTCCAATAGGATCTCAGAATATCATGAAGAGGATGGAGTCTCAGATGCCAGAATTCTTAACCTGGGAGGAGGAAGTGGGAAAAAACCACTTCTTTTCACAAATATCTAACAAAAATTCAACATTTTGTTTAGTTTTGAGGATAGGCAGCAAATACAAACCACAATCACATTAGCCATATAAGGTGACTTTGTCACTGATGGAAATCACAAATATTTTTGTATCCCATGGTAGTTTTTCAGATGTCTTAAAATATAATTTATACTCTTCACTACTTAGAAATGCTGCTAGATCATGTTAACTAATAAAAAAATTATGCATAGTCTATTTGTCATTTCTATATTTTCATGGCTGTGTTTTAATACATGTTTTAATGGTTTCATGATCCTTTCTCTTTTATGCACTTAGAAAAATTATTCTGTCAGACAAGGTGATGCATGCCTGCAAAACCCTGTCTCAAAATAAAAGATAAAAATGGCCAAGGATATATCTCCATGGTACAGTGCCCCTGATTTCAATCCCAGTACCAAAAACTAAAATAAAAATTATTCTGAGTAGAGTTTCTAAGTTTCACAGGTGTGCCAAAGAAGTCCATGATACACAAAATTTAAGAACCCTTGCTATGATGGCAGGGGAAAGGCCTATGGTATGGTAACCACACCTCCCCAAGTGTGACACAAAGTTTGGGAAGAAAGAAGGTACTTATGGAGAAGATGGTAGAGATTGTCATCAGGACATTCCTAGAAAAATTCAGAGTCTGTGTTCTGGCTTTTGGGTGGGGAGAGGGAGTTGAAGTTGCACCTGAGGGACAAAGATGGCCCTGAGACGATTTCTTGGAGGAAGTGTGAGTTGAGCAAGGCCTTGAAGGACTCAGGGCTCTGAACTTCGAGGTTGGAGAGACTATGGCAGCATCAGAAGAACTCTTATTCCTACAGTAAGGAAAGCTGGAGCAAAATTTCTTGACCAGAGGGTACTTTTGTAGCTCTACATGAGGGACATTGCCCCTGGGGATATTGAGTGAGGTTCAGGACAGGGATTGAAGAAGGTTGAGAGAGGCCCAATTGCAATCAGCTGTGAACATCATAGTTACAATGACATTTTCCATTTTTAAGAATCCATGACTACTTTCCTTTGGGAACCTACTAAATCCAGAACCCAGAACCCAGAATCTAAATCAATATCACCCAAATCCCAGGAGCTCAACAGACTTGCTGATTGACATGCTTCCCACCATTTCTAGCCACCAGGTTGTCTCAATGTGACCACCTCAGTGGTTACCAGGGGGACAATCCCTGCACTGTGCCTCATCTAAATTTATACCTTACTCTTCATGGCCACCTGGGGGGGATGTTTTGGAGGCACTGGGGACATAAGGAAGAAGAGGCAAAGTCAGTAGTTCTTGAGTTCTTTCTCCTCAATCATAAGGCTGCTGGCCTGAAAGAGCCAAGGACCCTCTGCCCTGGTGGGAAGGTGCTGCTGCTGCTACTGGCCTTGTTGAGACAGACGATACCCCATAACCTGACACCTTGGATCACAGGTCTCCCTAGTGAGTAGGGGCCAAGTTAGCACCTCATCCCAGAAACGTGGTCAGCCCAAGGGATTGGATGGGAGACACTGAACTTCAGCCTTCAGGATGCAGAAATAAGAAGCATGAAGACCACAACTGGGGGTAAAATGGAAACCGATGCCACAAAATGGAAACCAATGCCAAGGAAAAAATGAGTTCTTGCTATGGGCTAGAAATTAGGAAAATGGAATAAGAGGGTGTTATGGATGTAAGGTGTCCCCCCAAAACTCACATGTGTTATAATGCAGGAAGGTTCAGAGGAGAAATGATTGGATTGTAAGAGTCTTAACCCAATCAGTGAATGAATCCCTGATGGGATTAATTGAAGTGGTAGGGTGTGGCTGGAGGAGGTGGGAATTGGGGCGAGGCTATGGGGGATATATTTTGTTTCTGGAGAGTGGAATCTCTCTCTCTCTGCTTCCTGATCACCATGATGTAAGCTGCTTCCCTCCACCACCCTCTCCCGCCATGATGTTCGTCCTCACCTGGAGCCCCAAAGAATGGAGCTGGCAGTCTATGAACTAAGACCTCTGAAACCATGAGCCCTCAAATAAACCTTTCCTCCTCTATAATTGTGCTGGTCAGATCATTTAGTCACAGCAGCAAAATAGCTGACCAAAATAGAGGGAGAAGTTCCAAGTGGAGAGCAAGAGGGCACCCAAGAGAGTCCCAAAGCCATGGGCTTCCTCCAAGAGGGCACCGTCTGCACAGGTGGAGTGCCCTTTGCTTCACATACACACACACACTTTCTCTCTCTCTCTCTCTCTCTTTCTCTGTTTGTCTCTCTCTCTCTTTCTCTCTCTCTCTCTCTCTCTCTCTCTCTCTCCTTCCAGGAACATGTGTTTTCTGCCATCCACAGAGCAGCTGTGCTCTCAAGAGCTCTGATTCCGAGAGAGGGGAGGGATGTGGAGATACCCATTTCTTGTCATTAACTGGAAAATCACTCTGTGTCCCAAGGAGCACATTAGGAATGAAGGTGGAGATGAAGGAGCAGGAGCCAGACTGCTTTCTGCCCTGGGGTAGGGCAGGGGATCTTGGGAAGTTAACAGAGTTAAGATGCACCAGAAAGTGACTGAGTGCTTTTTGTTGTTTACCTAGAACACTTCCTTGTGCCTGGTATTTAATAAACTATTAATTCATTTAATCCTCATGCAACTCTATGAGGGAAACATAACCACTCTCCTCATTTAGAGTGTCCAGGAAAGTGACCAGGCAGAGTTCCCCATCCAGACTTGGGAGCTGAATCAAACTTAGCTCCTGTTATGAAAGGTGGGTTCTGGCCCTGGGATGGCCCATCAGGAGACCTGGTACCTGAACCTAACCTTGTGCCTACAGAGAGACCTTTGTAGAGCTTCCTCGAGGGGGTTCCCATAATAGAATGTGAAGTGTAGACAATCTCTAGAATGTTCTAGAAACCATGTGCTTTAAGACTGAATCCTCCCCCAGACTCCTTGATGAGCAGTGCTGTGGACCCCTGCTGTGAACCCCCCGAGGACTGGTGGTTTGCTCTGCCACCCACACTCAGACACTGGCCTGCGGCTGCATGGGGCATATCTAAGCATGATGATGGAGCCTGCCGAACCAAGTGAGACTCTGGGCAGAGTTCACAGAAGATCCCACATGGATGAGTGCTGTGACAGAAGGAAGGAGAGCTGGGTCAGCCTGCAGGACAGTGCCTGAGTGGAAGGGACAACCAGGAAGGTTGCCCAGACCTGGCCAGCCACGTAGAAACTGTAGGTCTCCCAGCGTGAACTCTGCAGCTCTCTGGTTGGGAGATGCAGACCTAGGCCCATGCCTCTTGCCTTGTCTCACATGCTAGTTTAAAAAAAAATAATACATACACACACACATTTAAGAAGGCTGTCCTCAAACAACTGTGTTTTATGGGAAATGAGATAAAAAGGCTGAGACTCGGTAAATAGTAACAGCCATCATTCTTAATGAGCATCTACTACATACCAGGCACTGTACAAAAAAGATCTTGAATCCTTATAACAATGCCATAAGGCAGCTGTCACCTTCACTGTACAGAAAAGAAACTGAGGATCAGGTTTTAGTGAACTGCCCAAGGTCACCCAGCAAGTGGCAGAGCAAGTGTTCGCACCAAGCCTATTCTCTTTCCCATTTGGCCAAACCTCTAGGCAGTTTTAAAAGGCGACAGTCCTAAGCATGTATGGCTGTTAGCAGTTTGCTCTGGAAGATGGAAGGAGGCTAGAGTGTTCCCCAGGAGGAGCCCAGACCCTCAGCTGGGCCAAGAACATTGCGTGACGCCTTCAGAAGTCACCCTCTGCTCCTTTGCTCTGTGTTGGTCCATAAATCTGTGTGCAACTTCAAAGGCTTGTTCTAGTAAGTCCAGGCCCCTTTTGATGTATCCGGGTTTAATCATCTGCATTGCTGGCATTCAACTCAGTAACCTAGGTTATATAACCTTGGTCGGAGCAAGATCTTCCCCCACAGCAGGAGGAAAGAGTACCAGGGCCTGGGCTCGCCTTCTGGATCAGCTGTCCCTTAGTCATGCGGCCTTGGGCAAGCCCCCCACCTCTCTGGGTCTCACACATCTTTACTGACCCGATGGGGATAAGGTCTTAGATCTCCTTGGAGGCTTGACAAGATCCTGCATGTAAAGTGCCTGGTGCAGTCCTACACATGAGGAGGGTTCCCTCCCCTCGAGCCTTAGCAGTTCAGGGTGAGTGCTAGATTTTTCAGGATCTCTCCCAGGGGCTGATAAAGGACTCAGAAGGTGAGGTTTGGAAGAGAATTTTATGCTTGCTTCCTTAGCAGGTATTTCTTAAGCACCAGATTTTTGAAGGAAAAGCAAAAACAAAAAACCACCTCTGTGCCAGGCTCACTGCATACTTAAAAAATTTGTCAGGACCTGCTCTTCGACCTAAAAGGAGAGCAGCAACAGGTAAACAAGAGGGGTAAGCATTCAAGAGACATGGAGAGATTCAAGTAAAATGAGTCAAGTTCAGAGAAGGAGCGCTTTCTCCTCCAATGTCTCCTCTGTTACCAGCACTTCTTCCACCAATGACAATAACAATATTCCTTTTTGGCAGACATAGCTCAGCTTCCCATCATTCAGGCAATATGCCTGGCCACGTACCATCATGGTGGAGGCCCAGGCTTTTGAGTAGGATGCCTTGCGTTGAATTCTAGTTCCACAACTAGTTACGTGGCCATAGATAATTACAGAACCTTACTGAGCTTCAGACTCCTTCTCCTGTGTAATTAGGTTTGTTGATCATTTTTACCTTAGAAGATTATCATGCAGAGTGATAGGGGAAATGTAAGTTAAGGTTTCACCTCGGTGCCTGCCACATAATGAGTTGTTGTTGATGTTTTAGTTGACTCTGGGACCAGGTAGCTTGGACTGGAAGCCTGGATCTGCTGCTTGACTTTAGATAAGTTACTTAACCTCTCTGTGCCCAACTTCCTCCTTAGGGTTTAATTATCTATACTACCAACATTCCATGAGGTGACCTTTTTCATTTTATTTCATTCTCAGAACCTCTATAGAATTGTTAGCAGAACTAAATGAAAACATTAATTCAGACTATAATACATTTTATTTTGTATATTTCTTAGACTATTGCCTGGAATGTAAAAAGCACTATAAAAATGTTTACTATTATTGTTATTTTAATTAATCCAGTTCAGGTACTCAAGCAATGTGAATTTAACACCTACTAAGTGCCAGACAGTGAACAAACCAAACTACCCCCATACTCAAAGAGCTTACATTCAAATGGAGAAACAGATCATAAACAGGAAGCAGGACAGGGGTGTGTGTTTTGCTGAAGGTGGAAATGGTGGTGATCATGCTCAAAGAGCACACCTTTTTTTTTTAGGTGTACATGGACACAATATCTTTATTTATTTATATGTGGTGCTGAGGATTGAACCCAGTGCCTCGCACATGCCAGGCAAGTGCTCTACCACTGAGCCACAACCCCAGCCCCAAGAGCACACCTCTTGACTCAACACCTGCAGGAGGCAGGGGACAACTGTGCAGGGACTTGGGAAGCACACCCGGGCCATCTAAAAGAGAGCTAATTCTGAAATTGCCGTCTTCCAGTCATCTCTGCAAGGACGTCCATCCAAGGTCACCTTGCAAAGCGGAGGTCCTCTGAAACAAACTTCCACCTTCTTAACAGCCTACACACAAATTCCATGAAAAAGTAGCATGTGGAGGACTTTTAAAATTTCAACCTCAGTTTGCAAGTGTGCATGTCCTACAGTGAGAACAGGCCCTGGGTCTTGAAGGAACACAGCATAGGCAGAGATGGTTGTCACAGTGAGCCTGGGCCAGCAGTAGGGGGCGCTGTTAGAGGCAACCGAGTGTAGGCATCATGTGTGTGCCATCTTAAAAACTCTTAATGACTTTAATAATATAGGGAAGGTGGTCAGGGGGTCACAGTCCACATTACAGACAAGTAAGGACCCAAGGAATTTATTGACTTGCTCTGGGCAGTTCATGGCAAGACCAGCATGAGGCTCCTGGGTTGGCCATCCCTGCATTACCCCACGCAGCCTCCCACTGTGCTGAGGTTGCCCTTCACCTCACTGGATGCTCAGAGATGCTTCAAGCCTGCTGCTGGTATCTCCATTTCACAGGAGAGGACTCTGAGACTTGGAGACGTGAAGTACTGTGCTCCAAGTCACCCAGGTCTGGAACCAGGTCTGCCTGACTTGGGAGGCTTGGCTCCCTCCACGACAGCATGCACCATGAGATCTCATTCTCAGGCAGGAACGAAGAAAGGTTGTTTCAGCCAACCAGTTACAGTACTGCTGCTGCCCAGGACAACCCCTGTAAAGGGCTTGGCACTGGCACACAGCTTGATGCACACTAGAGGTTAGTTTTATGTTTTCCTCATTATTAAAGATGGGTATTTGTGTTCTGAATCATCTGTGGAGTGTCCACCTAGAAATTGGTGTCCATTTTGTCCTTACGGTGCACTCTGCCCAGGATGCACCATGCCCGTGTGCAGTAACTTGTTCAGGATTGTCACTGTGACAACCATCCCTTGGTCAGAAAAGTGCTCTCCCCAGCCCAGCACATACACCCTTGGAGAATGGATAAGGATTCAGAAAAGACATAGCTAGGCTGGGAAGAGCAAGAAAAAAGGAACAGAGAAAGACGAATATAGAGAAAATCAGAGTGACAGGGAAGACAGACAGAGTAAGAGACATCAGAAATGGAGGGATATGGAGAAGTGAGTGCTCCCAGCCTCTGTTCCACCTTCTTGTCTTTACATGGAAAAAAGGGTGTTGAAGGAAGAACTGAGGCCCAGTGCTCTGGTGGCTATGGTTTGAGGATATCTCCTATGGGTTCCTATGTTTGAGGTCCTCAGTGTGAGCAGTGGTGAGACCTTAAGAGGGGGGCCCAGTGGAAGTCTTTAGTCATCGAAGGCTCTACCCTCAGAATGAATGAAGGTGGTTCTCATGGGATCTGAGTTATTTTTCCAGAGAGAAAGTTGTTTAGAGCAAGCCCAACCCCTGCAGCACTCTCTGGCTTCCTGTCTGAAGATATAACATCTTCCCCCCACACATGCTCCCTCCATCGTGATGCCATCGGCCATGAAGTGCTCACCAGAGCAGAGCCAATGCTAGCTCCACGCCCCTAAGCCTACCAAGTCCTCGAATGTGCAGAACCAGGAGCTGAATAAACCTTTTCTTTATAAAGTTACCCAGCCTCAGCTACTTTCTCACAGCGACAAAAATTGAAGTCACATGCCCAGTTTGGACACTTTTTCTGCATTAACTTGTTTTGAGCCCTGGGTAAATTCTTATTCCCCTCAAGGCCTTAGCTTCCCCATCTTTTATGTTCTTTAAGACCTCTTTTATCTCTAATGTCTCATTTATGATTCCTTAATGGACTCTCCCTGAATCAGAAGACATTTCCACTCATAGGTAAATCATGGAGTTTATTCAGAAATGTTAGTCGGTACAATATGTACTACATGAGACTCTTTGGCTCACATCACAGACATGGGATAAACAACTTCACAATAAATTAGTGGGAAGCCAACCCATTCCTTCCAGGATGGCTCTCAGGACCTTTCAGCAAACATATTTCATTATAAATACCACACAGAGAATATTTGGCTACCTTCAAGTGGGATTAGATAGCCTGACACCAGCCAGCGGGACTTCCAGCTGCAGGGTGAGAGCTGCTCAAACCCAGGTTTTTCCCTGCACTGCTCCAGCCCCGGAAGAGAATTCCAGGTCAGTAGGGAAGTCCTTTGAAAGGACCCTCATTTGGATAAACACAGGGACTTTCCCATCCACTCCCCTTTAAAGTTGGCTGCTTCCCACAGGACCCTCGCAGAAGCATTTGTCCCCAGGTAATTAGACAGGCTCCTCATGTCCAGCAGCAGAAGTTTCCTGATGATTTTTGTCAATCCAGGCTAGGAAGACATTGAGTTCTCCCAGGGACTTAATGGCGGCAGACTGGACCTCGAGCTGAAACCAATGAAACCATCATGAAGGCGACATGTATAGACGGTGCTGAAGTGAGCAGATCGCTTTCCCCACTTTCTGGTCCTCATGGGGTTTGCTTTTTATTCACCCACTCTCTCTGCACAGCATACACACTCAAAATCATTTTCCTAAAAGGCAATCAAAACTTTGTTTCCATGATCAATCAGTTAATTCCATGTCAACTCTAACACACAAAGGAAGAAATACTTCATTTTACCCACCTTGGTGTCCACTCCCTCCCTATTTCTAATAAGAAAAATCCCCTTTACTGTTTAGTTCTTCTGCTTATTTTCTTTTTGTATCAGCTTGCTCTGGTATTTCTGTTCTTCCTGAAAGTCTTGGTCCTTTTGTGCCGGCTGGTGGGTTGGGAGGGTATGTTGTCCCCATTTGACTCAGCAATGCACTGAAGCCCCTAAGGGTGACTGCCTTGCCCCATGTCACTTGGACAGTTAGTAGGAGTCAAACTAAAATGCAGCTTCCATTCCTCCTCTTCACAGATCAGAAAGAGGGGGCAAGATCTCATGGCACATCCAGTAGATCCAACCAGTGTGGGATCAAACCCTACCACCACCACTGAGCTGCAGTGTGACCTTAGTTGAGTTACTTATAACTTTTGTTTGTGCCTCTATTTTCTAATTTATCCAAGGTAGATAATACTCATAGCATTGTGGTGAGTACTCATAGCATTGTGGTGAGGATCAATATGCCAATACTTGCAGTGGCTTGTGGTAAGAACCACTTGACTCGGCTTTTTCTAGAAATCTGTATATCCCACAGTGCCTGTCCCCAAAAAAGCAGAGCTCTGAATGGACCCCAATCTCCTTGCTCTTCAAAGCATGGACATCATTTGGGAGTGTGGTCAGAAGGCAGAAAAATTCAGACCTCACTGCAGGCCCATGCAACCAGAATCTGCCCTTTAGTAAGATCGTCTAGTGACTCATACAAGCAGCCCCGTTTCTGTGTTGACACCCGCATGAGAAGTTCTGTGTGTTTATGACACACAGAACACCATGGCAGGAGTGACCACCTGGACGCCATGCAGGTGACGCATGTCATGAGTATGTGTACAGGATCCGCTGCCCACCTTTGCTCCTTCTGCGTCACCCCATCTTACTCAGTGTGTGCTTTCCCCGAATCAGGACACAGGCCAGGCATGCTCTATGAGGGTTCTAAGACAATGGTAGAGGGATGATGGAAAAGGGGATTAGCCATTGAGCCTTCCCCATCATTCTTCCAGATCTTACCTGATCATAGTTGTCATGGATGATTTTGGTGGCATTGGTAGCTTCCTGACTACAGCGACATTGTCTCTGCACCTGCTGTGATACAAAGGAGGTGGCACCTATCAGAGGACATTCCCATCCTGGCTGGCTCTGACCACCACCTTCCCACATGAGAAGTGACTTTCTTCCTCCCTCCCATAGAGAAAGTCAGTGGGAGATGAATACCTGAAGGCAGGAGCAGCCAGGGGACAGTAGGGCTTGTTTGTGCATCTGACCATGGCTTTTGCTTTTTCTGGATTTACAGCCCTGACAGTACCAGCAAAACTCCCCTATCTAACTTGTCCCCACTCTGTGAGTACAGCAATCCTACACTCATTGTAGGTTAATTAATTAAGTAGCTGTTTAAATGTATCCATTTGATTCAATTCTTGCAGGATGGGGTCATTATCCCCTTCTAACTATCTTAGAGCCTAAGGCAAGGAGTGGCAAAGCCACTTGCCACGGTCACACGAGAAATCATCAAGAGGGAAAGGGTGGAAACCAGGTTATCTCCAGGTCTCAGTTTTCATTGGTTAATTTTATTTTTGCTTCTGATGTTTGATTTTAATAGATCACAATGAACTTACAGGTGACCCTTAGAGATAGTCTAGACCAAAAAACTACTCAGAGGTTCCCTGGTACAGAAACCCCAAAGGACCAGAAACAAAAAGAATAAGGGGTGCACTTGTGGTAAGATTAGAATCTTGGCCCAGCTTTCTCACGGGCCACTGCAGCCACTTAAGGAATACTTGGACATAAGTTGGTCACCCCAGGAGGATGGTCCATGAGGATACTGTCAGATGAGGTATCAGGAGGTAGGAAACATGGGACAGGAGTGACCACCAGAAGAGGTTCCTGATTGTCCCCAAGGACCACAGGGCAGGTAATTTCCCTTGATTCCAGAAGCCCAATCAGAGGCCACCTGGAGCCAGCATGTCCCAGCCCCTCCCTGGGCAGACCCGGAGCAGATGCCTGGAATCCTGAGGAGCTGACTCACACATTGCTGCAGAGTTTTCTGCATGTAGAGGAAGGAGTTGGCAATGCTGCTGATTTTTCTCAAGGTTTGGGGGTTTGGCTCCTGATGATCCTTGAACACCCTGTCCACGTAGAATGCCAGGAGGTTCTTGGTCACACAGCACACATCTAAAGGCTACAGACACAAATTAGAGTCACTCCCAGAGGCCCTTTAGTCATCTTAGGGACCAAAGCGGTCTGTTTGAGTAGGGGCAGTGAGAAGCAAAAGAACTGTCATCTTTTAAAATCCGTCCACCGTACCTCAGCAAAGCCACTTAGGAGGAAAGTGGTGAGGCCAGGAGAGATTCCAGCTTACTGCCTCTTTCTGAAAACCGGAAGTGATAGTAACAAAAGATGGGGTCCAGAATCCAACCTTAGACTAGAATTCTCGCTACAGCATCCCCAACATGTCCTCACCATTGCATAAAGTCACTTTATGCAATGACTCCAAGGTAGTGGTCCGCCTCACCCCACCTGCATGTCCTTCCAGAAATCAGGTGCCTCCCTTTTAGAACTGATGGCTGAGCAGCTTTCTTGCTAAGTACTTCCTTACATCACAGAGGCTCTGCCACATTTCTCAGCCTTCCACACTCCGGGCTACACTGGCCACCCTGCTCCGGACTGCTGGACTCTCTTCCAGTCTTTTAAACTGCAGAGATCATTGGAATGGGGCTGCAATTTGCAAGAGTAGAGATTGACAGCTGTGGAAATGGGTACCTCTGGGTAGGTGTGTGGCCTGCAGGATGCAGATCTCTCTTAGAAAGTGCCCCTCAATCCCCAGGCACAGCCCAGAAAAGCTGGCTGGACAGTGTCTCCTGGGAGCAATTTGCTCTCTGCCCTGCCAGTGAATCACTCTGCAAATTTACAGCTTAGTCTGAATAGGGTGTGGTCCCCAGCTGGACGGCACAGCACATCCATCTTCATTAGCATTACAGCAACAAAAGCCTCCTTGGCCCTGAGGGCGGCTTTTCCTAGATTGCGGGTAAAGCCTACTATAGCACAAAGCCTTTCCTTCCTCCACTGTTCCTGGGTCCCCTAACCAGAGGGGCAAAAATTACACACCTCTGTATTCTCAAACTGTGGCACTAGAAAAGGCAGCACAGAAAAAGGAGAGGAAGAGAAAAAGCAAGGGATTACGCTAAAGATTTGTCGCCTTTCCTTATTCCACATCAAACATTTCCAGCCTTGAGAGGAGAAAAGAACCTAGAGATGGAGACATAAACTTGGGGGTCTGTTGCTGACTCAGCCACTAACTCATTATTCTCCCTTCCAAGGTCTCAATTTCTTTGTGCTGTATCTTACATTCTGTCATGTAAATCCCTGGAAAACCCTGGATCC
Organism: Glaucomys volans; assembly: GCA_020662805.1. NCBI lineage: Eukaryota > Metazoa > Chordata > Mammalia > Rodentia > Sciuridae > Glaucomys > Glaucomys volans. The sequence goes on along the minus strand of JAJEJO010000616.1, from coordinate 464,893 downwards.
TTCTAGAATGCATCTGAGACCTGAAAGAGTTCATTTTAAAGGCATCTCTCAGGTTCTTTCCGTGAACTGGGTGATCCGCTGGGAAGTCAACTGTGTCATAATGTTCTCTCCATATCTCCAGTCAGGACAGCTGGGCTGACAGCAGAACTAACTTTCCTGTCCCCAGTTGCCACTGTAAAGCACATCACCAGACTGTAACTCATTGTGTGGTAAGATAGCTTTTGTCTCAAGGACTTTATGCAATGACTCAAAGGTAGTGGTCCCCCTCACCCCACCTGCGTGTCCTTGCATCACAAACCTGGTCACCTCACTGTCCCAAGCTCACATTGTCTACCTTCATTGATCTTCCACTGGTCCTCCCACATTCCCCAAATCCCTACCTCTCTTTTGGCCACTAATCTACAAATTCCTCAGCTTTTAAACCAGTGTGTTTGTGTTTTCGTGTCCCCATGTGGGAGCTTCCAAAATCATTCCCAAGTCAAGGAAATCCTATCCCCTCTGAGCACCTAGTACTCCCATTCCTCTCTAGGAAATTGGCACCAGGGGTCTCAAAGTCTCTGGGACAGCAGCATACCTAACCCATCAGCTGACACCTGAGAAGCCTGCAGTGTCAAGAGTGCACTGGACATTAGGAACAAGAAGGGGACAGGTGGGGATTTCTGACTCAGCCCAGAGTCATTTCACTGTAATGATAAAACTATAGTAAAAAGAAGACACAGACCGATACCTTAATGCTCTGCAGGGCCCCCAACGTGGACAGGATAGTGACGTTATGGAAGTTGTCCTTGGTTTGCTGTGGAGGGAAACAGAAGGACAGACATAAGCGTTAAGTATTCCATGGTATCCTGAGACACAAAAGGTTGCATGAAAGAACTTGCCTTTCAAGCTAAGACATCAGGTGAAGCACACCCCTTCCCCACACTGTCACCCAACCCATACTTACAATAGCTCTTTTGATTTCTTGGAAACTCTCTTCTAGATGGCGCATGTCCATGGAAATCGGACATCTCCTGAGAGGGCGGGTGTGCACTGAGCACAGAATGAGCACAGCGCCCAGGAGCCAGAGGGAAACACGCTGTACCTTCATGTCCTGCAGAAAGGGGTGGAAGTCAGCTGCCCAGTCAGTCTCCTCCTCTGGTTTCTTGAATCAATTGAATAAGAGCCCTCCCCTCCACCACCCCAAGTCCCCACCCTTGCACCCCAGAAAGCTTGATATGGTCTTCTTCGATCCTCTCTCAGGTTCTGGGGAGCACATTTGTGTGTCTATCACTCTACTATGACTCAACACAGCTAACTTCCTCAACAGGGGTGAAAAGAAATTATTTTTTAAAAAATCGAAAAAGAAAAACAGGGTTAGCACTATGCCATGCAGTTAGGCAACAGATCTGAAGAACCATAAAAGCACATTTGGTTTATGTTTGCCCCCGAAGACAGCAACACCCTTTTATTTTAACACTCCAGTGTGTATCTGCTTAAAATCATTTGTGTGAAGCTAACTATGCAGATCTCGCCTTCTACAGAAGATGGGAAAGGGAGGTGCAAGCTTCTCCTAGTAACTGCTTGGCCCTGGTGAAGAGGTAGGGGAAGGCTGCCACTCCCTTCCCAGAGGACAAGCTGATAGCTTCCCTTCTGTCAATCACTGAGCTGGCATGCAAGGGACATGTTTGTAGCTAGCTAGTTCTTAGACAGGACCAGACCCTGCGACACTTGTTGCCTCTTCTAAATTCTCTCACCCAGATTCTTTCCTCCATCTTTCTGCTTCTTCCTTTAACTGTTTTAAACTATGTCATATAATGTACACAGAGAACAGTGCGTTAAATATTGTTGTACAGCTTATTATCCATCTCAGACATTCCTCCATAGTAGCACAGATAGAGCTTAACCTTAAAGGTAAATCTTCTGAGGACATGTGTGACTATACCAGCTCCCGCATCCCCCATAGCACCAGAGTGCTCTCACTGCAGGATGTGAATGCTGGATCAGTGTAATATGTGTGGCCTTGGAGGAGGGGAATGAGGGTCACAGACATAACCAGCCAGCTGAGGAAGCTGCCGAGGACCCCTTCTAACCCCTGACTCTCCTGATGGTCACTGAAACAACAGAAACACTCCAGTGAGAGTGAACTATAACTGCCCTCGGTCCTGCCACCACTGCCCACATCTTTCTAGGACTCCCAGGCTCCTTCTCTTGAGGATAATATTTTAAAATTTACATATATATTAAATTTTTTTGCAATGCTGGGGATTGAACCCAGCACCTCATGCATACTAGGCAAGCACTGTACCACTGAACCACACCCTCAGCCCAGTCCCCCAGACTCCTTTTCTATAAAGTCAAGAAAACAGCATATCCCTCCTCTGTCCTTGACACCTTTCCAGAGCGTGGCAGGTGTAAACTGAGACCTTACCTTGAGGCACACAGAAAGCTAAAGAGCTTGATTTCTCTTTTTGGAACAACTTTCTTTCTGGAAAAACAAGGAAATAGACCCTCACTGGCAGAAAGGCTGTGAAGAGTCCCCCAGAGTTCTCCCCCCGTCTCTAGGTGAGTTTAGATATCTTGGCCCAGTCAGATAATAGGTGACATTTCTCTTATACATGTGTGTGCTGGGCACTGTTCCAAGCATTTTGCACAATTATCTTGTTTCATGCTCACAATTACCCTATGAGAATTCTGTTTCTAACCCATTTTACCAAGAAGGGAACTGATACTGAGGGAAGCTGAGTAACCTGTAGGGACAGGACTTGGAAGGTGGAGGGCCAACCCTGACCCCCCTTTCCTTATCCCTGCACCTCACCTCTTCCAACACTCTTTCCCTCTGGCATCTCAGCTGCCACTCCCTTTGCACCAGACAGGAACCCATTTCTGGTCAGGTCCACTGAACCAGGAGTACACCTTCCATTTGAAAAGATATTTAAGGCCTGGGGATGTAGCTTTGTGTCAGAACACCTGGCTAGCTTGTGTGGATCCCTAGGTTCCATCCCTGGCACTGCAAAGAAAGAAAGAAGAAAGAAAAAGAAAAAGAAAAAAAGAAAAAAAGAAAGAAAGAAAGAAAGAAAGAAAGAAAGAAAGAAAGAGAGAGAGAGAGAGAGAGAGAAAGAAAGAAAGAAAGAAAGAAAGAAAGAAAGAAAGAAAGAAAGAAAGAAAGAAAGAGGAGGGAAAAAGAAAAGAAAAGAAAAGAAATAACCCAATAAGAAGATACTTAATACTGCTAAGGATTTTAAAAAGATACATAATAAATTACCCCACACAGTTCTTAGAATGAAAAAGCAATAGTAAAGATAGGAGATTCCTTCCCCTTCCTTTAATTTCTCCCCTTCCTTCTTTTCTTCCTTTCCTTTCTTTTTTCTCCATCTCTTCTCATTAGAAAGATGATATGGGGCTGGGGATATAGCTCAGTTGGTAGAGTGCCTGCCTTGCAAGCACAAGGCTCTGGGTTCAATCCCCAGCACCGCAAAAAAAAGGAGAGATACACCAGAAAGTTCACTCCCCATAGGGAATACCTCTCCCCTTTCTACAAAATGCCCAGGGCCCAGGATGGCCCAGGCTAAACGCAGTGGTAACAGGTCACCCTGCAGTCCTGAGGGACAGAGGCTGGGATGAGGAGGAACAAAGCCCCCCATGAAGCCGGCGCCAGCCTCACCTTCACCTTGTGCCTGCCAGCTGCTCCTGAGTCTTCTCTCCCGGTGCTCTTTGCCATTTGGAAGGGGCTGGTCACTTTTATGCAGGTGGATAAGAGGAAGTGCTGTCAAAGTTTACTGGGTGGGTCCACCTTTGGCGGATTTTTTTTCCCCTTCATTTCTTTAGTATTTCATTTCCTTAATTATTTTCTTTCTTTTTTCCTTTGTCATATAGCTGATTAATCATTATTAAGAAATGCTTCTTTTCCTGGGTCTTGACATGTAGCTTCTGGGAAAAATAAACTCCCCATCACCATGCAAATGAGAATTTCTTTGCAATTCTGTATCCATACAGAAAAATCCAAGTTAGGTCACTTTCCTAAGAGCTGTGGCATGCCACCAACTGTACCCTGCAGGCGAACTTAGGAAAGTCCTCCCCGAATGGCCTCATCTTGCCAGCAGTCAGCTTGTGAGACTCTGCAGGTGCCTCTGCCTCCAGCACAAACCATCTCCCCAGGACCCCATCCAGCCAGAGGGGACCTGCCATACACTAGGCATGAGCTAAGTGCCTTACATACATTATTTTGTTGAACTTCATGGAGAACACTTTTTTTTCTCTGGTATGCAAAGATTTCTCGCACATTGTCTCTTTCCCCTTTTCCTAGCCTCTTGGAATGTCCTTTTATTCTTGACCAATGCAACAACAACAAAAATAGACTGGGAGTTGATTGGGATTTAATTGCTAGAACAGAATCTGGAATCTTGCTTTGGGCTAGAAAACCCTGTGTCTAAATTACTCTCTTATGCCAACTCTCCAAGGATAGGAAGCTCTCCAAGGACCAGGGTTTTGAGAGATGCAGAGATAGTATATAAACAGTTTCCTCCCCAAACATGAAATCCAAGAATAAATGAAGTATATGTTTACCAAATGCAGTGACTCTGGGTGGGGTACAATTAGAGACCCCACAGAGCTAGTACAGGTCTTGCTCCTGCAACCAGACTAGGGAGACAGCACTGGCAGAGAAGGAAAAGGAACAGGGAGGATCAGGGATTTTTATGGATTAGGTGCAAAAGAAAGGAAGCCCAGAGGCAGGAAGCCCTGTCGTCCAGCGCCTTGGACCTAATGCAATAGTAAGTGTTGAGGGAAGCAGTAGGTTATAGTGGCTCACCATGGTAAGTACCCTTAGCAAATAATTACTCCCATGCTGTGTAACAAGGAAAAGAGAGGTAGGTCCTTAGGAGTTGATGGTCATCCCTCTGCTCCTTTTGAAAAGCAGGTGAAGAGCAGTTCTGCACTCCAGGAATCTCCCACATCCCACCTATTTCCTGGGATGGGGCAGGTGGGTGCCATTTTCCTAGCATAGCCTGAGCTGCCTGGCTCAGAGCTGGGTCCCACATGTGAGAACATTGCAACATCACCCATGCCAAGTCTCACCCCCATGCATTCCCTTGTGCTCTGACCCAGCTTTCATTTCGAGGCCAAGATGTCATATCGGGAAGCTTGCAGAGGGTGGGAAAATATGTGATGTGTTTATACCTTCACTTCCAGCATGCCGTGCGTCAGAGTGGCCAGGACCACAGGCTGGGTTGACAGGCTCTGCTCCCTATGGCTGTCAACCCACAGGCATGCCACTCAGTCTCCGTGCCTGTTAACTCACCTGTAAAATTATGCAAATTGTGCCTACTGAGCACTCAGCGTGTAGACATGGCATGAAGATTACACATACGCCCCCAACATAATGCCCAATTCAAAATGATAGTCTTTGCTATTAATTTCACAGCCACCTTTGAGCCCCTAAATTGAGAGGAGGGGGAACAATAAGAAGATTTCTCTCCATCCTAAGCCTTGCTACCTAACACTGAATATAAAAAATAAAAATATAGATTAAGATGGAATGGCACCCCTGCCAGGATTATGATCAAATTGTAGATATGGTTCATAGACATAGTGCCTTGCTCAGCCTTAGCATTGGGACTTCTGGAACCACTCTTAGATACCAGAGTTCAATTTTCCATTTATTAAATGGGGAAGCAGAAAGAATGTGAAGGAAGACTGGAGATGCAGAATGAAAAATACTCTGACCCAGCCCCTCATGCCTTCTAATCCCCTAACTCCCAATATTCACTCTAATTTCATGAATCATTCATGCAGGGCCAGGGCAATCTCCTTTCCATGAAGGCACACCTGCCCATTCTCAGGTACAAATCCTGGAGCTCAGATAAAAATTGTACAAATTCAGGTGCTGGGGTTGTAGCTCAGTGGTAAAGTGCTTGCCTAGCATGTGACAGGCACTGGGTTCGATCCTCAGCACCACATGAAAATAAATAAATAAAATAAAGGTATTGTGTCCATCTACAACTGAAAAAATTTTAAATTTTTTTTTAAAAAGCTACTGGTGCTATCTTTTTTAAAAAAAATTACACAAATTCAGAGGTTACCACGCCTCCTCTCTTTTATGGGAAGAGAATGGGATTGAATAATGTGTAGTCCTGCTGCAGGATCCAGATAAAATGGATTTATGGGATTGGCTTTAGTTATATTTGAGGAAGAACCCATTATGAGGACTAGAAAACACTAAAAAGTATGCAGACCAGGGATATGAAAGCAAGAGGTAATATTGATGCTGGTGGGTGAAAATTTCATATGGGAAGCAAATAGAGAAGTCAAAAAAATATATATGTTCCAAGGTCTTGGTAAATATTACTTGATCATAATGATAGGTTTAGGATTGCTGACAGTTTTGAAACTAAAGCAAAAAAAAAAAAATAGATAAACTTTCTAATTCTGGAAAATCGAAACCTAAGAAAGTTTTCTTTGGGGGGGAATTTAGAAATGAATCCAAATGAATCCAAATCATTTGAATTCCAAAATCCAAATGAAAAGGAGCACAGTTCAACTCTCCTACCACAGTGATGGATGAATAAGTGAGTCACCTCTCCCTGACAGCAAGAAGGTACTCAGCTGTTCTCAAACTCCCATCTCCCTGCTCCATACCTGTCTTCCTCTTATCCTAGGGTCAGGTGGGGTAGAGGGGAACCTAGAGCTACTGGGGCCCTCAAGTCTTTTCAGCAGGGAGATGATGTCACTCTCCTGGCCCAGGCTGTTCTGAGTTGTGCTTACCCAGGAAGCTGATGATCTAAGGAAATCCAATCTGGCCACTCCCAGGCTAGTGGGAGAGGACAAACCCACCTTGCGCACCTGTGCCACATCAACTTGAACTTTCCTTTCCTTCTCCTTTGTGCCCATCAGGCTCAGTCAAACCTGCTAATCCAGAGCTTCAGATGCTGTTTGGCTCTTTATGTCACTGTGTCTTGTGGTTCAGATGCCATAAGACGGCTCCCACAGAGATGAAGTGGGACTGGGTAACAGAAGAAGCACAAGCAATGCACTCTTATGGGTCACTGAACCAAGATCACTTCCAACAGCCACCCCGCCCCTGGCAGCCAGACTTTCTAAGATGCAAACCCAGTCTTGGGACTCCCAGGCTAAAACTCCCAGCATGGCTCCTGGGACCTCTCAATAAAAGGAAACCCCTCCCCATGACTTCCTCCAGACCTAGCTTACATTTCCCCTCACCTGCTCTTGGAGAACCCCACAACTCACTGGACCCTCTCACCTAGAAAGTTCTTCCCTGCCTTTTCTGCTTTGCCAACATCCACCCAACTTTCAGAACCCACCTCAGCTCAGACTCGTAGGTGGAGTCTCTGTTTTTCTGTCCCCTTCTCCCTCCATCCTGTGCTCCCACCCTTTGACCTGGCTGCTGCTTCTTCCATATTCCCACTGGATCCAAAATGCCCAATTAACTTTGAATTTCAGATAAGCACATCTCAAGGTTTACCTACCTGGGGTTCAAAGTTACCTGTGCATCCTGTATTCTCATTTGCTAAAATTGACCTCCCTACACTGGACTTCTACAACCAGGGCCAAAGGAAAAAGTCTGGGATTCATTCATCATTGTATATATGGCATTACCAAATGTATTTTTCCATTTTTACTGGGTTTTAATGAAAACCAAATCTTTGGCTTACATGCATGATGACTGGAAGAATTTTTGAGATGCTTGTTTATGGTGCCATGTATCCCAAACCTTGCTTCTTTCCCCCTTGCCACACATTTCCAGGAATAAGCACAGTGGGTCCGAGGAGTATTTCCAGATGTGATTTTTACACAGGAATAGCTAGCAATATCTTAACCACACACAGATGTGATTACAAACCACTCAAAAATGTGTCTCTAAAAGCCACGTGCATTGCTAATTACTCTTTAACCCAATCCCCCAAACACTATGGCCTCTCTAATGTCACTTGGCATGAGGGAAGTATGACTGAGAGGAAGTCAGGGTGGAAAAGGATACTGGTTTTAAATGATTAAGACTAAAATTCTTTACTTTTGTGAATTTTGTGACAATATATGACATGTAAATTCTTCCCTAGGGCCCCTCCAGGATCTTGAAAGGAGCCCATGCAAGTGACAGGCCCAAAGCTAACAAGTAAACCCCCTCTGACACAGGCCCTAGAACAGCAAATGGCATTTACTTGTACTTTCCAATTTTTTTTTTATTTACTTATTGATTCATTGAACACAAATGGAGTACAGCTATTGTTTCACTGGTTGTACACAAAGTAGAGTCACACCATCTGTGCGTTTCCAATTTAATGTTTTATTTTTCATCTAAGATGTCCAGGTAGATGATTTTAGAAGATATATGATGAAAACCAGCTGTTGGTGGCTGCTGTCCTCCCTACTTCTATTCCTCTTCCCTGTGGACAACGGCTTTTAGTGTTCAGCTTCCTCTCACTACTTATATCCATAATTCTGAAGAATATGCATAAACTATTTCTTAATGCTTTGTTTTACAAATTATCTGTCAGCTTACAACAATGGAAGATTAAGCTTTAATTATTTTATGATGTGCCATACAAACATGTCACTTCTATCCCCTTTCCTGCCAACACAAACATGTTACAATATCTCTTTCTAGGCAACATGTCACTCACATCCACTGAGGGAGGCAGGAGCCACTGGGAGAAGGTGACCTTGTTCTCCTACAGCCCTTGTGTAGCAGCTTGCTCCCAGAAGAACCAGAAGAATGGTATAAGGCCAAAAATTCTTCGTATCTTACATTCCAGTATCTAACACTTCTCGTGGTCATACTCAAAATTCATACACAGAAAGAGCTATATAAATAATAACAGCTAACTAGTATAGAACCCACGTTCTGTATTAAGCACTTATATGCGTTATCTCATTTAATCTTCACGTGGGCTCCATGAGATAGATCCTGTTTCTGGGTCTATTGTTTTGGATGGGGAAGCAAGCTGAGACTTAGAGCTATTGAATGCCTCACCCAAGGGAACTCAGGGGTAGTGAGAAAGCTGGGTGCAGTCAGAGGCAGCCCCACCCTGGCACCTCCATTCTTAACCACTTCACTATACCTGGCACCAAAGAGCGTCTAGTCCAGCCTGCTCAATTCAGATGAACAAATAGCAGAGACTCAGAGAGAAGTGTCTTGCCCAAAGCCATAAAGCCAAATTGGGGTTCAAATCTCAATCCAGCTCTCTTCCCATTCACAAAATCTTTGTCACCTCTTCTAACTTCAAACTTTCTTCCTACAGATATAAAAACATCTCTTCCCTCTGTAAAACTCAAGAAAGGGTCGGCGCGGGGCCCCGGCGGGTAGAGCTTCCAAAGGCGGAGGCGGGCGAAAAGAATGCACTCGCCAGAGTCAGACAATAGTGGTAGCTTGATTTTATTGGAATGTGTGTCCCGGGCGAAATCCCCAGCCCCTGGGGTGAAAGTCAGGGTGGGAGAGCCAGGAGAAATCGCACGTGGCTTTGGCTGCTCAGGGTTTTTATACAGAGGAAGGGGGTCAAGGGGTTCTGCCCAGGAAAAGGTGGACCCAAGGTGGACGTCAGGGTCAGCAGGTGTGCCTCATTGGTCACTTCTGGCACAGTGTGTTGCTAGGTTCCCTCCCCCTGCAGCCGCCCAATTAGACCTAACACCCTCCAAGCCAAAGAGAAGCAGAAATGCCAATGAAGTGGAGTGTGGCTTGGGAAAGTTCTTCCCAATCAACAAATCCAGGCATGTCCATAGAAACTACAATTCTGTGGAAATCGGATGTGGGTTTTCCCTTACAGGTCAAATAAATCATATCAGTTGAAAAGTGCTGTGTCCACAGGTGCCTGGAGCCAGGGAATTCCTGGGGAGGGCTTCACCTCAGGAGACCAAGGAGGAGAGGGTTGGGCTATGCACAGTTAGAGCAGCAGGTGTCAGAGCAAGGGCTAATGAGTCTGAAATATTTGAAGTGCAAGAGCAAGTCAAGTACAACATGATATCTTTATCCACACTGGGTCCCTGCAGTGCCACTCTCCTATGGCACCATCCCAGCTCACAGGATCTTGTCTATTCAGAAAGCCCAAAGTTTAGTCTAGATTTCCTTTCCTAGAGAATTCTCTCCCCCGGGGTTGGCTACATGTGCATTGTATTCCAGGTTCAAATACATACCATGCAGCATGCTGAATGGAAGCCACCTGTCAGGATCTACTTAGAAGTGACCTAGAATTTCAGCTTAGAGATAAACCTGAAGGCAAAATGCAACTCCTCTAGGAAGCCCCCTCTCCCAGCCCTCCCTGTGTTCTTTTCTCCTCGATCTTCCCTCAGCGCCTGTGGACTTATTTTCTGCTTTGTTCATTTTCATTTTAGGTAGTTTGGATCATCCTGAAATCTCTCTCCTATCAGACTTTGAAGCTCAAAGAACGCTGAGACCAACCATGTCTCCAACTAGAGAGTGTATAATAGCTAGTGACCAGATGGCTCCTTTGTTAAGTTAACCTTTTTCTAAGAACTAAGGTCAACTTTTGGCTTACTCATAAATTCCATTCATATGGCAGGGATCTTGTCTGTCTTGCTCATTGCTTTATTCCCAAAATGCTGCATATGGGAGGCACCCCTTAAATGTATGTTGAGTGAATTCATAACTGAGTGAATGACAGGGAATGGGACTTTCCAAAGGCATGGGCAATCACATCATTCTTTGGTGTTTCTCCATATCCTCCTGTGTGGTACCTGGGAGAGTTCCACGTGAACAGCCTCCTTGCTGAACAGGCTATCACTAGGGAGGAGCCTCTGGCTTCCTACTACAGAAATGCTATTCTCCTGAGTCCCTCAGTGAAGCCCTTCCAGAGGAAAACCAGAGTGATTGGGTCCAAGGGACGTACATGCTTCCCACCCAATGTTCAACATAATTAGATCCAACAGGTGTGGTAGACAGGTAATCCTGATTGTTGAAAAGATGAATTACGTAGTCTTTTTTTTTTTTTCCTTTAAGAGTATGAATCTATGTTGAGGATTCAATAAAATGTGGCATCAAAAGAAAAGTTTTTGGGAGCTGGGGATATAGCTCACTTGGTAGAGTGCTTGCCTTGCAAGCACAACACCCTGGGTTCAATCCCCAGCACTGCAAAAAGAAAAAGAAAAAAAGAAAAGAAAAGTTTTTGAACTTGATATCTCATAGACATTGAAGAATTATCAAGCAGGAAAAGAAAAATACAGACTGGCTGCACTAAAGTAAAATTAATCATTTTGCCTGGCAACCCTGAAGCACACTAAGTTAAGCACATAGGAAGTGGCAGAGTCGCACCCCATCACTCAAGCTCCTTTTGTTGCCTAATCAGTGTCTAGTACAGAAAAGATTAACTATGCACAGAGCATAGGTCCATGACATCTGATTCAATCCTTTGAAAAAACTGATGAAATATATACAATCCCACTCCACCCAGTCACCACAAGGAAGGACACATATGTTCAACCTTTCTTTCTGATATCCATCTAGAAACTCCTCAGGAGTCCATGAACTCTAAATTAATGACATTGAAAGACTCAAGTTTGAAGACATAGCTCAGTGGTACTGCACAAGCTCAGGTGATGTTCAAGACCCTGCATTCCATCCCCAGCATTACAAGAAAAAGACTTGGATTGGCTTCTGACTTTGGCAATTGCTGGTTATATAACTTTGGACAAATTGATCAAGTTCTCTGTACCTCAACTTCCACCTCTGCAGAAATGGAAAGGAAAACTCCTGCTCTGCCCTCCTGTCCTACATTGAGTCACAGTTGCAAACACGTGTACAGGATTAACATTACACAGGGGAGGGGCATTCACCTGAATAGGAAGACATGCCTTTCTCCCAACGTACTTGCCTAGGAGCAGGTTACAGCACGCTCAGCTATTCCTGCCCCAGGGATGGCAGTCAGGAAACCGAAATGGATCCAACACTGGAAGGGGCCTGCCCACCTGCTCTTCCTGCTGTTCATGATAATCCTCATATAGAAGGGTCCTCCCATGGCTGGGGGGACTTGAATCATTTCTCCCTTAGGAAGAAGCAGGGTTGCATAATTTCTGGCTCTCAGAAAGCTCCAGCCCCGACCATGATTGGCAAAGCCAAATGATGCTGAGTTATGGAATGAGCGCCAGTAGCCAGCCATCCCAGTTTGCTTGAAACAGTAAGGTGTCCTGGGATGCAGAACTTTCAGTCCTGAAACTAGGAAAGTTTTAGGCAATCCCAGACACGGTAGTCACTCTAAGTAGACTGAGATAGAAAAGCTAGATTTGAGTTCTGACACTGCTGTGTGATCTTGGGCAGGTCACATAAAGTTTTTTCCTATGAGCCTCAATTTTCTCATTTATAATACGGAGCAAAGAAAGGCCAGACAATATAACACATAGGAAGTTCCTAGAAGAAGGGAGAAACTTAATGTTCTTGAATTTGAAAATGCAAACAGCATAAGCATAACTCACTGAGGACGGCCTGTACTTTTCTACACCAGTACACTCCCCGCCCCCACTCACAAATAGCATCTGTCCATACTTGACACTCTCCAGAGCATTTCCACACATGGTATTACTTTCTACTCAAACTTCCATATAAATAAGGAAGATGTTATTATTTCCTTTTCCAAATGGGAAAGCTGAGGTTCATTGATTGGAGGATCATGCAGCCAGGCAGAGCTGGAACTACACAGTGAGCATCTAGCCTCTTAGTCTGGGACTCTTCCCTCAAGAGCAATCTCCACATGGGGGACTCAAACCTCTAAAGACAAATGATCCACTGAACTCAATCTTGCTTCCCTTTTTTTTTGCGGGGAGGGGGAGGAATGGGGGGGTTGATCTCAGGGGCACTAAACCACTGAGCCACATCCCCAGCCCTATTTTGTATTTTATTTAGAGACAGGGTCTCACTGAGCTGCTTAGTGCCTTGCTTTTGCTGAGGCTGGTTTTGAACTTGCAATCCACCTGCCTCAGCCTCCTGAGCCTCTGGGATCACAGGCATGCACCACCATACTCGGTTTTGCTTCCCTTTTTAAGATTAAAAGAAGGACCATCATCCCCATGGCTTTGTGCTTTGTGCTTTAAGAATTCCTCAACAGGAAGAGCTTGTGTGACTTCCGAGGAGCCTTGGAAGACCCAGAAGGCTGAAGGGAGGAAGAGCAGAAGCACACACTACTTACTCCATTTATTAAGTACTTATTCTTATCCATTGGAACAGCTCCTTCCTTCCAAAAACTGCAGAGTGCTTTGTTTTTTAATAATATATATACATATACATATATGTATATATATATATATATATTTTTTTTTTTTTTTGGTGCTAGGGATTGAACCCAGGGCCTTGTTTTTGTGGGACAGTTACTCTTCTACCAACTGTGTTTTATTCCCTTTTTTTTTTTTTTTTTTTGCAGTGCTAGGTGTTTATTTAATAATATTTTTAAACCATTAGAAACGCAATCTTTGCTTTGATACGAAAAAAAATTGTGGAGCATATAGAAAAATAGAAGAAAAGAAAAAGGGTCACCCATAATCATTCAGGAAGAGTCCTGGTGCCTTTTTTAACTTGAAATCGCCTGGGGAAAAACGTTTAGAGAATCCACACAGTGAAGTAAGGGCCCTAACTGGAGCCCATCTCAGCCACTTATACATCCACTCAGCAGGGTTCCCATGACATGCTAGGTTCTAAACACACAGAGGTGGGCAGCCTGGACCCACAGAGATCTTACAGGAGTAGGGGAGACAGGTCATGAAACATCTGTTGTCATGGTTACCCTTTCCACTCACCAGCTGGGCTCTGTGCTGAGCAGTTTCAATACCTTTATTTATTCAATCTTAACAATTTTATTGAGAAGACACTTTTTTTTTTTTTTACCTACATGACACAGATTGAGAAAATGTAGATGCTATCATTTGAACGTGGTCTGAATTTGTCCCTCAAAGTTTCCTGTGCTGGTAGGTTGGTCCTCAATATGGGGAAAGTGAGGTGGGGACTAGTGGGAGGTCCTTAGGTCATCGGGCGCCACCCTTGGTAGAGACTAAGTTAGTTTTCATGGGGTCCCTGAGTTAATTCTCATGAGAAAGTAAATAGAACAGGAGCAAGCCTGGCCCCTCCCCATCGCTCTGGCTTCCTGTTTTACAATGTGACTTCTCCCTCTCCCACATGCTGCTGCCATGATGCCACTTGCCATTAGATCCTCACCAGAGGCCAAATCAATAAGGCCACCTGATCTTGGACTTTCAGCCTCCAATATTGTGAAATAAGCAAATCTCTTTTCTTTACAAGAACTTAACCTCAGATATTTTGTATAGTAACAAAACTGACCAGGACATTTAAGAGGTTAAATGCCCCTAAAGCTCACAAATAAGAAACTGCAATTCAGACCAGAATGGAGTGAAGGTTGTGATGGTGCTGCTCCTTGGGAGCCTTACAGGAGGGCCTAACAGGGCCTGCGGGTCAGAGAAGACCTTCCTAAGGAAGGGAGGCATAACCCAAAACACCACAAGGAATACGTGTACAAATTTTGATTCCTTTCGCTTTTTACAATACCCGTAAAACTCTTCCAGGATTCTTGCCCTAATTTTGCCCCCTGCCATGGCTCCTCATGGTCCCTACATCTGCCTTTCCCTCTCATCTGGCTTTTCAGCCCTCCTCTCCAGCCCTCTCCTCCAGCGCTTTTTCCCCATCAACCCTCCTCCATTTCCCTTCTTTATGCAAAGATCTTACCCAGGACCCTGCCCTGCCTCATTCTCTCAGGGGTATCTTGGAAATTCCCCTTCTTCCTCTGCCCAAAAACTTTTCAGGCTTAACCCAGAACCCCAGTTTTCCCAGCACCAAATATTAATCACAGTTCAGGCTAAAATGCTATGCTTGCGTTCTTCTAAATTCCAGGCAGAGTGGGGTGTGGACACAATAAGGAGAAGTCTGGGATTTTTCAGCTCCTGGCCATCTCAGAAAGGCAGGGCAAGAGCAAGCCCAGAGGGAGCTTGAAAACCCTAGACACTCCCTCCAAATCAAGGTGCAAACCTACTTCCCCCAAAGTGTATATGGCTTTCCTTCCAGTGGGTGTGCTTTCCCTCCAGCCTTCCCCCCAAACCACACGTGGGGAAGGAGGATGCTGATCCCAGGGTGGCAGCATACCAAAGTGCCCTGGCACTGAACTCACTTCTGCTTCTCCTTAACTCTGCCAGGTCTGGGGAAGCTCAGAAACACCCAGCAGGTGGCAACACCTGCATCCACCTGCTGCAGTGGAAGCCAATATGCAAATATAAAGCCGATAGGGCTGGAGAATGAACTGGGCCTTTGCCAAGAGAAAGATGCACCCAAGCTTGTCTTGGACATGCTTCTTCTTCCATAGGATTCCTTTTTTGGAAATGCTAACTCCAGGGAACTCTCAGAGGGGAAACATCTGGAAGGGGGCCAAGTTCATCAAGGTTTTTCAAAGAAAACCCCTATGAGTAAAAGAGCCTTTGGCAAGGATGACTCTCCCTCTGAAAACCGCAGGTGTGGTAATGATGACAGCAGTGGAAGACACCTAGAGCGCTCACTGTGTTATGCACAATGGCGTATGGACCTTGCTCCAAATGCTCGGTGGACCTGAACTCAAGTCATTTTGGATTCAGGAAAACCTGCTTCACTGAGGCTCTTTTTAGGTACGGGGTCTTGTTGCTAACTGATAGCATCATGTAAACTTACACAAGGCATGCTATCATCACATCATTCGGTGACTCAACATACTGTACCCCACATGCTATGCTAGGCACTGGGAATACAACACTCCTTCCCCTGAAGAGCTAAGAGTCCAGTGAGTGAAACAGGCAGATGCAAAAGACAATCCATTATGGTAGGATAAGGGCTTTGAAAGGGGGTTCAAGGCACGCTGTGGAGCACAGTAGAGAGGTATTAATGCAGATGGAGGTGCATGGGAATGGGGTGTCAGGGAAAGCTTGCAAGCAAAGGTAACACCTTGGCTGAGTCCTAAAGGATACATGGGAGTTAGTCAAGGAAAGGGAAGTATAGACACAGTGGACAGAGGCCCATGATGTTAAGACATAGGAAAACACAGAGTGGTCAATAGGGGCAAAGTTCAGAAATGGGGTTTGGAATGGGGTGGCAGGGCGACATGAGACAAGGTCATGAGATCCTCAGAGTTGTGCCAGAGGAGCCTTGCTGAGCAAGCCAGCTGCCGCCACGTGGAGGGAAGGCCAAGCGTTCTCACCAAGCCTTGCCCATGTTTCAAATCTGTGAGCAAATGAATGACTGTTATTATTTGAAGCCACTGTTTTGAGAATTCTTTTTTCAGCAACAGATAATCAAAACCATCAGTTTAATGATGGGGGCAGCAAGGAGGAGGAGGAAGGCTCAGTGGAAGTGACAAGTGTCCACACGAGGTGCCAACAGCTTGATCTTCCCGCATCATGTTTTCTTAGAAGCATACACCATTTGGCTAACATCTGGAAAGTAATCGTGCCAGCTAATTAAAATTGTTACATGATTCTAGATGGTGCCAAAGGATTTTAGGCTCCAAACACAAGGGCATATCTCCAGAATCTGCAGAAGAGGACAGAAATGGGGTGCAATTCTAATGCCTTGAAGGTTACAGACTGGTAAACCAAGGTCAACCTAAACAGGAGAGGTTTATTTTTTAAATTTTTTTTATTTGTTTTATTTTATTGTACATGACAGTAGAATGTCCTACTAGCAGTCACAAGCCTCCATCCATTCTCTTGTCTTATTGATCATTTATATCCCTCATTTGGATAAAGTTTCAGAGGACATGCTTATCAAAGTTGCTAAAGACAAGCAGCTTGGAAGGTGAGTGGGCATATGGAACGACAGGATGAGGATCCTAAAATAATGAATAAATAAAGTAAAATTTAGAAAGGATAAATATAGGATCAATACAGTTGAATATGAAAAGAAAACTCACAAGAATGAAAGAAGTGTGGTCCAATCACAGGATATACGAAACTCACCTAAGAGTTCAGGCTTTGGGGTTAAACGGATAAAGATTTGCACTTGAGTGACACCACTTAGTAAGCAGTGAGCCTTGGAGAATCGTTTATTCAAACCTCTCAGATTCTAATTCTTTCCTTCTGAGAACTAGAGATAAATCATATAAAGGTCCTGAAGTTTCTGGTAAATAAGAAGTTTTCAATAAGTGACTAGTGAAAGATCCAAGGTTCTGATGAGACTGGGGCAAGCCCTGAGTCTCTGCATCATCTAGGAGAGTGCTGAGAGAACTTTCTCAGCTAGCGTAAACACTTTATCATCTACACTGTTTAACATGCTGGCCATTAACCACACATGGCTACTGAACTCTTGAAATGTGGCTATTGCAACTAAAGAACTGAATTTTAAAATTTAATTGCAATGAATTTAAGCTTGCAATGACCACTTTGTCTAGTGTTTACCATACTGGACAGTATAGGTCTAGATGATAGAAATCTAAACTCTAACCTAAGGAGGGGAGGGACAATTTTCAGTTGTTTTCCTTGTCAACCTCTAAATTGGTTGACTTCTTATAACTAACGTCTACAATTTGAAAAACTTGACATATCTATATACCATAAAATAATCAATGAAGGTTGTGATGAATGGAAAAAGAAAATATGAAAGAAAAAAAAGAAAGCAAAAGAAATTGTGATATATATACACAATGGAATATTACTCAGATATAAAGAAGAATTAAATCATGGCATTTGTGGGTAAATGGATGGCACTGGAGACTATCATGCTAAGTGAAATAAGCCAATCCCCAAAACCCAAAGGTCAGATGTTCTCTCTGACATATGGATACTAACGCACAATAGTGGGGAGGGAAGAAGTTCATTGGATTAGACAAAGGAATGAAGGGAAGGGAGGGGGGTTGGAATAGGAAAGACAGTAGAATGAATCAGACATAACTGTCCTATGTTCATATATGAATGCACAACCAGTGTAACTCCACATCATGTTCAACCACAAGAATGGGAAGTTATACTTCATGTATGTACGATATGGCAAAACACACTCTACTGTCACGTATATCTAAACAGTACAATTTTTTAAAATTATCCTCAAAAATAAGATTGTGAACATACCCAGCACCACTGACAGTTTCCCCTGGACCATTATCATCCCTTTCCTGCCCCTCAAACTCACTTCCCTGCCTTTCCCCTGTTCAGGCAATCTGCTTCCTGACAGTGTAGACTAGTTTGGGTTTTTGAGTATATCATATAAATAGCATTATATAGTATGTAGTCTTTTTTGTCTAGTTTCTTTAGCTGCACATAATTATTTTAAGATGTATTCATTGTGTTGCATGTATGAATAGTTCATTCCTTTTTTTAATTAGTTATACATGACAGTAGAATGCATTATGATATATCATACATAAATGGAATATAATTTCTCATTCTTCTGGTTGTACATGATGTAGAAGCCCACCAGTCGTGTGGTCATATATGTACATAGGGTAATAATGTCTGATTCATTCTGCTCTCCTTCCTCCCCCTATACACCCTCCCCTCCCTTCACTCCCCTCTACCTAATCTAAAATAACTCTCTTCTTCCCTAGCACCCCCTCACTGCCCTTACTGTGAGTTAGCATCTGCATATCAGAGAAAAATTTGGCCTTGGTTTTGGGGATTGGCTTATTTCACTTAGCATGATATTCTCCAATTCCATCCATTTACCAGCAAATACCATAATTTCATTCTTTTTTAAGGCTGAGTGATATTCCATTGTGTATATATACCACAGTTTCTTTATCCATTCATCTGTTGAAGAGCACCTAGGTTGGTTCCATAGTTTAGCTATTGAGCTGCTATGAACAATTGTGTATGTATTACATGAATATGCCACAATTTGCCCATTCACCTTCTAATGGACATTTGGAATGTCTCCGGTTTCTAGTATGGCAAATGAAGCTTTTAAGTTTTTTAAATAAGCATAGACTTTGTATTTGTTTGTTTGTTTGTTTGTTTATTTTGGTCTTGGGTAAATACCTGGGAAAAAGCTAGAAGTCTGTCTCATTTTTTAAAAAAACTGCTAAGCTCTTTTCCAAGGTGTTATATTTTACATTCCCATCAAAGGCATTATAAAAGCCCTTGTTCCTCCTATCCTCACCAACACTTAATATGGATAGTCTTTTAAATTCTTAGCCATTCTAATTCCAATGTAGTATCTCCTCGTGTTTTTAAACTGCATTTCCTTAACAATGCATGGTGTTGAGTATTTTCCACACATTTATTTGCTATCTACATAACTTTTTTGAAGTGTTTTATCAAATCTTTTGCCCATTTTCAAAATTGAGTTGTTTATTATTTCACTGGGAAGTTTAGAGATTCCTCTGTATTTTCTGTATATAAGTCTTTTATCAAATATACACTTTGCAAATATTTTCTCCCAGTCTGTGGCTTGCCTTTGCATTCTCTGAACAGTACCTTTTGAAGAACAGAAGTTTCTAATTTTAGCTGTTAAATTTATCAATTTGTTCTTCTACAGATTTTGCTTTTGGAATTCTTGCATAAGCTTTGGTTACAAAGAATTTTTACCATATTTTCATCTGAAAGTTTTATATTTTTAGGGTTGGAAATATGACTCAGTGGTAGAGCCTAGCACTTGCCAGGGCCGTGATTTTGATCCCAAGCACTGCAAATGTAAAATAAAATTAAAAAAAATAAAAATGTAATTTTAGGTTGTACATCTAAATCTGTGGTTCATTTTCAAGTTAATTTTTGTGCATAGTGTAAGGTAAGGATCAAATTTGCCTTTTCAAATATATGTGATCTGGCCAGGTGCGGTGGTGCACACCTTTAATCCCAGCATCTCAGGAGGCTAAGGCAGGAGGATTGAGAGTTCAAAACCAGCTTCAGCAAAAACAAAGTGGTAAGCAATTCAGTGAGACCCTGTGTTGATAGGACTGGGGATGTGGCTCAGTGGTTGAGTGCCCCTGAGTTCAATCCCCAGTACCCAAAATAAAAATAAAAATAAATGTGATCTAATTGTTTTAGTCCCATTTGCTGAAATTATTATTCTTCCTCCAAAGTTTGCCTTAACATCATTGTCAAAAATCAGCTTTCCATATGTGCAGAGTCTTATTTCTGGACTCTCATTCTGCTTCATTGATCTACTTATCTATTTTTATCTTCCATGATCACTATACCTTTGTAATATGTCTGGAAATAAAAAAAAATATTAGCCCTTCAACTTTGTTATTCTTTTTCAAAATGTTTTTAGCTACTTTAAGTCCTTTTATTATCTACATTTATTTTATAATGAGCTTGTCAATTTCCACCAAAAACAGCTTGCTGGAATTTTTTATTGATATTTGTTTAATTTGTAGGTTAATTTAGGAGAAACTGCTAACAACAATATCAAATCTTATGATCCATAAACAATGTGTATTTCTCCATTTATTTAGGTCTTCTTTAACTTCACATAGCACTGTTGTGTAGTTTTCACTATACAAGTCCTTTGTACCTTTTGTCAAAATTTTCCTTAGGTATATCATATTTTTATATTAGTGTAGACAGTTTTTCATTTCAATTTCTAGTTGTTCATTACTAGTATATAGAAATATTTAAATTTTGTATATTTAAATATGACCAATTTTTAATATGTCGATCTTACATTTTGCAACCTTGCTGGGCTCCCTTAATAATTCTAGTATCTTTAGGTAGATTTCATAGAATTGACTATATACTATAAAAACACATAGTTTTACTATTTTTCTTTCCAGTCTGGATGTTTTTTCCTTTCTTTTTCTTACCTTATTGTAATGGCTAGAGTCTCAAGTGCAATGTTAAATTGAAGTGATGACAATGAACATTCTTGTATTGTTCCTGTTATTCAGGATAAGGAGAAAGTTTTCAGTCCTTCTCTATTAAGTATGCTATAAGTTATGGATTTTTCATAACTGCTTTTTATCAGATTGAAGAATTTTTGTTCTAATAGAGTATGCAGTGCTAGACATTTCCCCTTAAATATTGCTTTACTAGCATTGCACAAATTCTGATTTGCGGAGTTTTCATTTAAAAATACTTCCTAATTTCTCTTTTAATTTCTTCTTTGATCCAAGGTTATTCAGAAGTACAGTCATATGTCTCCTAACAAGTTTTTAGTCAAGAGCAGACCACATGTACAATGGTGGTTCCATAATATTTTATCACCTAATGACATTGTAGCCATTTTAGTTGTGTTAAGTACACACTGTGATGTTTGCATAATAAAATGATCTAAAAATGCATTTCTTTTTTTTTTCTAACTGCATTTTTCAGAACTTATCCCCATCACCAAGATGCATGACTGTGTTATTTAGTTTCCAAGTATTGGGGGATTTTTCAAATATCATTCTGTTACTGATTTTTTTAATTAAATTCCATCATGATCAGAAAATGTACTTTGTATGAACTTGAATCCTTTTAAATTTTTGAAACTCATTTTATAGCCCACAATATGGTCTACCTTGGAAATATTCTGTGTGTACTTAAAAAGAATGTGCATTCTACACCACAGTGCATCTTCACATCATGAACAACACCAGACTGGGATCCTAATTAGAATAAGTTATACTCCATGTATATTTGATATATCAAAATACACTCTATTGTTGTGTATATCTAAAAAGAACAATTTAAAAAGAATGTGCATTCTAGTATTATTAATAGAGTGCTCTATATATGTCAATTAGATTTGTCTTATTTAATTGGCATTGCTCAAGTCTACTATATCTTTGCTCATTTTTTGCCTAGGTATTTTATTGATTATTGAAAGAGTATTGAAATGTTCTACCATGATTGTAAATTTGTCTCTTTTTCCTTATAGTTCTATTAATTTTTATTTCATTATTTTGAATCCCTGTTATTGGGTACATATCCATCTAAGATTATGTCCTCAGTAATTGACCCTTTTTTCATCATGAAATTAACTTCTTTATTCTTGGTAATATATTTTTACTTTGAAATATGTGTCATAGCTGGGAATGGTGGTACATGCCTATAATCCCAGCAACTTCGGAGCTTAATGCAGAAGATTGGAAATTCCAGGCCAGCTTCAGCAACCTTGTGAGACCCTGTCTCAACATAAAAAGTAAAAAGGGTTTTGAATACAGCCTAGTGGTAGAGTGGCCCTAAGTTTCATCCCTAGTACAGGAAGGAAGGAAGAGAGGGAGGGAGGGAGGGAGGAAGGAAGGAAGCAGGAGGGAGAGAGGGAGGGAGGGAGAAAGGGAGGAAGGGAGGGAGGGAAGGAAAGAAATGGAAAGAGAGGAAAAAGAAAGGAAAATAGATGATATAGATATGATATATAGATATAGATATAGATTAGATATAGATATAGGCCTATAGGCATATCTGGTTTACTTTTTTTTTTTTTTTTTTTTGGAACCAGGGATTGAACTCAGGGACACTTGGCCACTGAGCCAGATCCTCAGCCCTATTTTGTATTTTACTTAGAGACAGGGTCTCACTGAGTTGCTTAGGGCCTCGCTAAGTTGCTGAGACTGGCTTTGAACTTGCGATCCTCCTGACTCAGCCTCCCAAGTCACTTGGATTACAGGCACGTGCCACCACGCTCGGCTATCTGGTTTACTTTTAACTAGCATTATCATGGTACATCTTTCTGTGTTCTTTTATTGTTAATCTTATGTCTTTAAGGTATATTTCTTATACAGTTGGTTCTTGTGTTTGGTTTTTTAAAATTTCATCTAACGATGTCTGCTTTTTAGAGCTTTTGTGTTTAATATGATTGCTGATATGGTTAAGTTGAAGGCTATTCTCTTGGTATTTGTTTTCTACTTGTACCTGTGTTAGTTCGATTTCTGTTGCTGCGACAAAATACCCAAAATAATGAACTTAAAAGGAGGAAAGTTGTATTTTGGCTCATGATACCAGAGATTAAGCCCATGGTTAACCTTGACTTATTGGTGGGCAACATAGTACATCATGGCAGGAGTGTGCAGAAGAAAAGGTTCACCAAGTTCACCTCATGATAACCAGGAAATGAGGTGGGCGGGTGGGCAGAGAAAGAGAAAGAGTGTGTGTGTCTGGGATCCCAAATCCCCTTAAAAAGTAACACCCCAATGACCTACTTTCTTCCACGAGGCTCCACATCCTAAAGGAACAAGCCTTCAACACTTGGGCCTTTGGGAGGCATTTCAGATCCACACTATAGCAGCACCAATTATTTTTAATGCCTTTTTCCTCTTTTTCTTCCTCCTTTTGAAGTAATTATTTTTATGATTCCATTTCATCTCTTTTGTTGGCTTACTATATATAACTCTGTTGTGTTCTTTCAGTGGTTGTTGGCAGTACATGCCTATAATCCCAGCAACTTGTACACTTTTCTTTTTATTTTCTTTTATTTTTATATTTATTTATTTATTTATTTTGCAGTGCTGGGGATTGAACTCAGGGCCTTATGTTTGCAAGGCAAGCACTCTACCAACTAAGCTATATCTCCAGCCCCACTTGTACACTTTTCATATACTCTTTTTTAAAAATATTCTTTGTTGTCAATGGATCTTTTATTTAATTAATTTATTCATATGTGGTGCTGAGTATCGAACCCAGAGCCTCACACATGCCAAGCAAGTGCTCTACCACTGAGCCACAACTCCAGCCCTTCACATACTCTTACTAGTCAACCTTCAAAATGTGCTACACCACTTCATGTAAAGCCTAAGAATGGGACAGTGCCCTTGCATTTCCCCCTCCTGCCTCTTTGTAATTATCATCATATGTTTTACTCACACTTATGTTACAAACTCCAGATACATTATTGTAATTTTTTACACAGTTATCACTTAAAGATTTGTTTTAATCTTATAGATTTATCCACACAGAGTGCACTGTATACCTTTGTGTGCATTTAGAATTCCATTTTTCTTTCTGCCCAAAGGATTGTCTCCAACATTCCATGGAGTGCAGATCTACTGGCAATAAATACTTTCACCTGTTGTATGTCTAAAACAAAGTCTTTATTCATCTTCATTTTTGAAAGCTATTTCCACCAGGTATAGAATTTTAGGTTAATTTTTTTTCCATTTGATCTTTTAAAGATACTAGTCCAATGTCTTCTCAATGGCATTACAACCCATGAGAAATCTGCTATCATCTCCATCTTTCTTCCTCTTTATGTGTCATTTTTATCTGGTTGCTTTTAAGATATGTTTGATTAGGATTTGCCCTGGTTTCATTTTTTTACTAAAACTGCGTTTTACACAGGATTGTATTTCTTCTAATTCGCTGACTCTAGTCTCCAAAATGATGGCTGACAATCAGGTCGAATGACCTAATCAAAAGAGCCACATATATAATAATAAAGAAAGGGGGATCTTCTTAGGATTTCAAAGGACTTGTCTGACTGGATTCACCCAATGGAAACAGAACTATGTACATTTTACCATTTACTTGGCCAGCTAGAAATTCTCAAAGTAAAACTTTAATTGCCTCTTCTAATATTTCCTCTGTGGCAATTTAAAAGCATGGCTCCAGCTTTCTTTGAGCTATGTGTTTCCTGCCCTGGATCTGGGCTCTGTGACCACCTGACAGAGAATGCAACAGAGGCAACACTGTGCCAGGGTTTTGGTGGAGACATTAAGACCTTGTCAGTTCTTACTTTATCTCCCTTGAGATGTCTTGGAATCCAGACATAAGTGAACCCAAACAACCTGGAGAGAGGCCCACAAGGGATGGAAGTTCACAGCCCACTCCCTTGGCGAGTTCCCAGAGAACCAGCTACAGACACATGAGCGAGACCTCGTTAAGGGGAGCTGCCAGCCTCAGTAGAGCGGTTCCAGCTATGCTGTGTGGAACAGAAGTGATCTGACTGAACCCTACCCAATACGCAGAGTTGGGACCAAAATGAAAGATTGCTCTTATTTTAAGCCTCTAAGTTTTCAGATGATTTGTAACACAGAGCTCTCCCAGGCAAGTAGCCTCTGCCCTGAACCCTGGGCTTTCCTCTAATCTGTTCCTTTTCTTTTGCACTGAGATGATCCTGTCCTAGCAGGACTTTTGCTGATGTCCATAGACAGTACTTGTCCTTTGAATCTGCCTATGTTCAAACTGTATTCTAATTTAAACTTGATCAACTGGTTTCTACTGAGGCTCCGATCTCTTCCGTTCCGTGCCACAGAATGCTGCTCTGCTGCTCGCCTGCTCTTTGTGTTAACCACTGTCTCTTGCTAGTCTTCTCACCTACAAGTTCTGCTTTGGCATCTGTTTTCTCAGCCTAAGCAACACTCTATTAACTAGTCTCACCTCTGCCCATGCTAGCTATTGAAACTCACCGTTAGCACAAAAGTATGTATTTAAAATTTCCATTTGTGCATTGCTGAATCAGGGTTCAATCAGGAGCTAGAAATGGCATCAGTTATTTAAATAGAAAGAATTTAGTATATGTTACCAGGTACAAAGACCTTAACAAGGTAACTGTATCAACAAGGGATCTCCAGAAAAACAGAACCAGACTGACCATCTCTTTCTATAGATGATAGATATAGATAGATAGATAGATAGATAGATAGATAGATAGATGATAGATAAATGATAGATAGATGATAGATAGATGATGATAGAAAGATAGATAGATAGATAGATAGATAGATAGATAGATAGATAGAGACAGACAGATAGATTCCAAGTAATTGACCTTATACAATTGTAGGTGTTAGTGAGTTCAAGCCCCTTAGGGCAGGTTGGCAGGCTGGTGGGCTGGAAGCTGTCAGGCAAGAGCTTATGTTGCAGTCATGAGGCAGAATTTCTTTTTCCTCCAGGATTTCTTAGGAAGCAAATACAAAAGTTTGAAATTATTCAAAATCAGAAACTCAGTAGAGAGGCCCTGAAGACCTGAAACTCAGATCTCTGAGCAGAAGACATTTCTCAGCCAGTGTTAGTCATCTGAGCTCACAAGAGGGGACCCAGGGAACAGGGACCCAAATCTCTGCAGAAGAGGTACTTGCTGACTGTTCCTGGTGGCCCCAAGGAAAGCATGATGAAGCTCATTCAGTGTTAGAAAAACTGCAAACTGGGTTCAGTTGCTGCTACCAGCAGAAAATGTTGATATCATGAAGAAGGGGTGACAGAAGAACCACAAACAGACAGGAAACCCCCCCAGGGATCAAACAGAAAGGAGAAAAATATTTGTTCTTCCTCCAGCTTTGAAATCTCCATCTAGTGTCCCCATTGGCAGAGCCAACTGGAAAAGCAGAAATGAAGTTTTCAGAGTTCCAGCAAAATAGAGCAGAATGGGTTTCAGCCGAGAGGCAATGACTTAATAACAGAGGCAATGACTTAATAACAGGTACAGTCCGCCCTTTGGCTATTCAGCAGTCAGAACACCACGCCACAAAAGTGTGAACCTTAAAATGCCACAAAATTCTTTGTTTCTTCCTAACAAAATGAAACAGTTTTGTATATAAAACCAAGATGTGTTGCCTTCTTCCTAAATTCAGAATTGTAAAGTCCCAGTCCTCATTCCATTCATCTCTGAGACACGTTCATTACTTCCCAAATAATTCAGCCCTAGTCCCACCTGAACATATTTCCTAAAAAAAAAAAAAAAAAAAAAAAATTGTAAAATAATCAACAAAGCTTGCAGGAAGTAAAATGGTTAAGGAGGAGAAAGAAGAATGAAATAATGTGCACACATACACACACACACAACAAGCAAGTAACTGGTCATGAGGCCATAATTGATATTTATAACTTCCTCCTTCCACTACCAATTTCATGCTTCCTTGACCTTCATCCAGTTCTCAGATGACTGGAATATTTTTTTTTATGACAGGGTAATCCATCTTGCCTGAAGGGTTTGAACCAACAGTTGTTATGTTTTAGCCAGGAGGTGGCTTCTGTTAAATTTACTATCGGACACGGAAATCCTAAAAGGCATCCCAGAAAATCCCTCTGGGTTCCAGATGTGGTCTTCCCTGCTCTTGCGGAGTGCCAGCAACCCAATTTCCCTTTGGTGATCAAGATTAATCACCTCCATCATAGAGTCACGGTCGTCTTTGCCTGTTGGTTCAGTAGCATGAGAAGCCCAAAATAGCCAAATAAGCAGGTATATCTTCCAAATTAATGAACATTGGTGTATTTCCTGTTAGAGGTATTCCCCCATTTAGGAATCAAGGCTCCAAACCAGTGGAATTCAAAGTTGCAGAAGTGGAAAGCAAAAATTTTGTGAGTAGGCTGTGAGATTTAATAGTAAGAAGAGCCAGCTCCGCTTCTACTCCTGATGCCCATACCTGGGTAGTCTGGCTATGGAAAATGCAGAACCATATAACTTTGTTATTCAAAGACAATCTGCAGCCTATGATATAGAACTCCATCCTTTTGGGGTGTAATCTCCCAACTGGTGCCATAACTGAATCTTTGGTAGGTCATTATATCTTTCTATGAGACCAACTACTTCTGGATGATGGGGTATGTGGTTGTACTGGTTAATTCTGTGGACATGAACCCATTAAATTGTTTGAAGTGCCTTTTTTAAAAAAAAATCAGAAGCAATGTTGTCTGCAGTACACCATATTTTGTAATCACAGATGGTGATTCTGGCAGAAGATTTGGAGGCAGGAAAGCAAATCTACACTCAGAAAACATGTCTTCTATGGTGAAAAAAAAATATTGCTTCCCTCTCTGATGGAAGGGTTGTAATGTAATCAATCTGCTACTGGGAGCTGGGTGGGCCCCACAGGGAATGGTGCCATATCAGAAGTTCAGCTTAGTTGCCAAGTTAGGCATTCAGCCATATCGGTAGACAAAAAGCTTTGATTAGAGAAAGTCCATGTTGTGAATTCAAGCACAGTCCCAATCCTTAACAGTATGGTCACTTATGCACTTGCCCTTTGAGCAAGCACACAAATGGCTGAGGAAAGATGATAACTGAAACCCATACAGGTCATTTGCCTACCTTCAATTAAGAGACTCATAAGCCTAGACCTGGCTTAGGCCTGCAAAGTGAATGAGAGGCTACCCAGGTTGTTTTCTAGAAACTAGACTATATCTATATCTATATCTATATCTATATCTATATCTATCAATATGTATACATATATAAGTGATATATATATGTATACATATATATATATCAAGCAACATTTTAGTAAGCTGTCAATTTTTTCATTCCTAGGTGTGCTGTGATCAATTAGTGCCATTAAAGACCCTTACATTTCAAAATACTTTGGCTATCACTGTGTCCCTTATTTTTTAAAGGTAAGTGTAGCTTCCCTGTCTCTGATTAAGTTACAGCGTTTGGCCTCTGCACCAGGGGAATCCCATCATTCCCACTGAAATCAGAGAGCCCAACTCAATGGCAGTACCTTTTAACATTGCATCTGGCTCATGGCAGGCAGCTACCATAGAAGTTTCAAAGATGCAAATACATCTTCAGTGACATATTTCTCAATGTTTTAATGAAAGAAGATCCTCTGGGCCCTCCAGTGGATGTAGTTGCAGATTTCCCATGATAAAGTTACTCATTGAAGATGCCTTCCAAATTAATTAAGCATATGGCACCTCTGAGTTCAAGATCCAGTTATCTAACCAAGACACTTTTAGAATCACTTCAATTTGCAGGAACTAAGACATTAAATCTACAATATCCAATAAATACCCCCAGTAAATTCAGCCTAATCCAGGGCCATATTCCATCCTCTATTGCCCCTTGAATTTATACCCACATATATTTCCCACACTTATGCCAATATTTATTAACAAAATCTTGTACTTCTTTTATTATATAAATTTTTTCTTCCTGAGTCAGATTTTATACTTGACCCCCAAACCCCAAAGAAAACTGATATCTGACCCAAATTGTCAGTATAATGGCAATAAAGAGGGGTTGGGATGGGTCTTAGAATAAACAACCATTCCTTTGAAGGCAACTGCCCCAGATAAAGTTGTTATGAGATTTTCAAAAACATGATTGGTGATTGCTAAACCATAATGTGCCATTCACCTATTAATCTGGGAAAGTTCCTTCCAACCTCATTATAATTGAAAGACAGTATCTTGCTAGTCATTTAATGGAAATATATCCTTCTCACTGCTCTGATGTCACCCCCACCCTCCCAGCTTCTGCATTTCTGGTCTGATGCACGAGATTGTTATGGTGCCATCTAGTGGCGACTGTGCCTCTGGCTTTATTTTCTCATGGAACTTAACAGGTGAAGAGGGCACAGATTCACTTTTTTTTCCCCCTTAACTGTATATTTGAAGTTTAGAACATGATGTTATGGGATGCACACAGGAAATAAAATGGGTACTGTAGCATAGTCGATTAACATATCTACCATTTCACATAACTCCTTTGTGTGTGTGTGGCAAGAGCATCTGAAATCTATTTATTAAATAAGAATATCTAATACAATGCAATTATATTAATAACTGTCCTCGTGTTGTGCATTAGATCTCCAGGCTTGTCCATCTTTTGTGTCTTCTGCTTTGTACCCATTAACCTGCACCTTATCTTCCCATTCCTTCTCCTCCCATCCCGCCGTCCCTACCTGTGTTAACCACTGTTCCCTTCTGTCTCTGGGTATCAAGCTTTGTTACACACACGCACACACACACACACACACACACACGCACGCACACACACACGCACGCACACACACGTTATATCATTCAGCCTTAAAAAAAAAAAAAAAGGAGATCCTATTTTTTGCTACAAATGGATGGACATTATGCCACTTGAAAAAATCAGACATGGAAAGAAAAAGAATGCACGAACTCATTTATATGTGGAAATGAGATCTTGCATTCTTTTGCAGTTGGCACAATGTCCTCCAGATCTGTCCATGTTGTAGCAAATAATAAGATCTCCTCTTTTTTTTAAGACTGAATGATATAGCATATGTGTGTGTGTGTGTGTGTAAAATGTGCAACACACAGAACAAATACACATATTAGGTATGTAACATATAACAGAATATATGATATATATGGTGTGCCAGTGACATAAATGTAACATATATGTAGCATACATGTGTATAAAACATTTTCTTTATTCATCTGCCTCTTAATTACTGTGAATAATGTTGTAGTGACCATAAAAATGCAGATATTTTCAAAAGGTGGTGATTTCATCTCCTTTGGGTATATAACTTTTCTGGTGATCTTTCTAAAACTAAATAAATGCCAAGAGATTGGGGTGGGTACATTGCAGACTTTCTCAAAGACTGAATAAAGGATAAAATCATCTTTCAAAGTCCTCTTAGAGCTGTGTGCTAGACAGAGGAATATTGGACTCAGTGAAATTAAGCAGGGCAGGAAAGCCAGTGGAGGTCAGGCCCACCGATGGCATTTCAGATGCTCGGGCCCACACCCCCCCACCACCTGTCAAGCACCAAGTATAACTAACCTTACAGATGGCAAAGCCCATCACTTATGGGGATCACACATAAGGATATGGAGGTAATGAATTACTCTCCTTTCCTTTCAGTTAAGTACAGTCTTAAGATAGGTCAGGGTTACACAGACACTAAATGGCAGAGACAGGTGTCCTAGCCTAGATCTTCTGCCTCTGAATGCCACACCTGCCACTGTCACTACTACAAAATACCTGAGAAAATCAATTTCAAAGGAGGAAAAGTTTTGTTTTGGGCTCAAAATTTCAGAGGTTTCAGTCCATCATCACTTGGCCCTGTGGCTTTGGGCATGTGGAGAGGCAAAAATGTTATGGTGGGACGTACTGGCAGAGGAAGCCGCTCACCTGATGGTGGCCAGGAAGAAAAGAGAGAGGGAGGACAGGGCACACCCCAACACCCTAACTTCCTTCCACTGGGCCCCACTTCCTAAAGGTTTCAACACCTCCCAATAAGACCAAGTCTTTGACAAATGGGCTTTTGGGGGACAAAACTATAGCGGTGTCCCAAATTGTAAGCAGCAACACCCAAAGAGGCTGCCTTGAAGAACATTATTTTCAACATAGAAGAAAGAGGGTTTTCCAAGACTAGATGAAACCCTGTTCACTCTTCCTAAACAGTACCTACTCCTGGGTTGACGGGGAATAGTGAAAGTTTGTTTCCAGAACCTTCTCTCTTCCTGCAGGATCCTCATGCACTTTCTATCTTGGGCAGCCTCTGCACCCTCTTTGAGGCACCTATCTCTCCCCTTCCTTGTTGTGCCACAAGGTGTCCTTGTTGTCCATAGACCAAATGGGCTGGAAGCCTTTTCTTGGGACTCCTGCCAAGGCTGTGTCAGCTGCAGTCACATGTCCATACCACCAAGCCACTCCAAGATCAAAATTCTGTCCTCATGGAGACAGCTCTGGATTATGCTCTGATTCCTAGCCCACTGAGAGTCCTGTGGTACCAGAAGTCATGGGTGCTCCTCACCCTCTTAGCACACTCCATTCACTCTGTCTCAGTTCCAGATCTGCTCTCTTAGACTTTCCTATTTTATCCCTGAGACATGTGCACACATGCACCCAGGAAATGCAATTCAGGCCTCTCCCCTATTCATGAATTCTCTTTTTAAATTTTTTAAATTTGTTCTCCTTAGCTGTGTATGACAGTAGAATGCATTTATACATTTTGATAGATCATACATAAATGGAGTGCAGTTTCTCATTTTTCTCTGATTGTACATACTGTATGATCACATCAGTCATGTAGTCATATATATACATGGGGTAATAATGTCTGTTTCACTCTACTATCCTTCCTACCCCTTCCATACCCCTTCCCCTCCCTTCACTCCCCTCTACCTAGTATAAAGTAACTCTGTTCTTCCCTACCACCACCCCCCACCTTATTGTGAATTAGTATCTGTATATCAGAGAAAATATTCATTCAGTCTTTGGTTTTTTGGGTTTGGCTTATTTTGCTTAGCATGATATTCTCCAACTCCATCCATTTGCCAGCAAATGCCAGAATTTCATTCTTCTTTAAAGCTGAGTAATATTCCATCATATATATCTACCACATTTTCTTTATCCATTCATCTGTTGAAGGGCACCTAGGTTGGTTCCACAGTTTAGCTATTGTGAGTTGAGCTGCTATAAACACT
The DNA here is from genome assembly GCA_020662805.1 of Glaucomys volans. Taxonomy (NCBI): domain Eukaryota; kingdom Metazoa; phylum Chordata; class Mammalia; order Rodentia; family Sciuridae; genus Glaucomys; species Glaucomys volans. The sequence continues at coordinate 432,958 of JAJEJO010000616.1, read as the reverse complement.
GCTGTGGCTGCATCACTGTACTTTGTTGATTTTAAGTTCTTTAATTGCAATTATCAAGAATACAAGTAATAATAAATGCTGGCAAGGATGTGGGGAAAAAGGCACACTTATGCATTGCTGGTGGGAATGCAAAATGGTGCCACCATAATGGAAAGGAGTCTGGAGATTCCTCAGAAAACTTGGAATGGAACCACCATTTGCCCAGTTATCCCACTCCTCAGTTTATACCCAATTCATTAATTCCATCCTTCCTTAGAAGCCACAGCAACCCCACTGTCACAGCTACTTGTATTCTCAGACCTTCCACCTCACACCAATCTATATTGATTTTTGATTTTTATGACACTATCAGAAACCAAAAGCACCACATACTGGATTTTTTCATTTAAGCTGAAATTTTTAAATCTGTTCTCTACTTTTTAAAAACATCATAGTTCATTTCTTTAATAGAAAAAAAAATGTTGTCCATTACCTTAGAAATTTTAGTTAAATCAATTACTTTAGTTTCTTTATATATATATACATGTATATATACACACATATATAACATGTATATATATGTGTGTATATATATAAAGAAATATGTATCTTTCTATGTCTAGTTGCCTTATAGCAATTTTCTTTCTCTTCTTTTTCATACAAATATATATTGCATATCTTTCTATGTCACACACAGTGCTAAGACCTGGGAATTCAATGTTAAACAAAATAAATATGGTCTCTGCCTTCATATTCGAGGGAGAGACTGCTATAATGCAAGTAAGCAAGCACATTTGTGAGCGTGTGCACACACAATTTATATAAATTTTTATATATAAATTAAAAATTACAATTAGTAGTTTGAGAAAAGGATGTCCAGGAATGCAGAAGGAAGGAAGCTTATTTTTAGATCATGAAACCAGATTACATCTGAGGAAGTGATTAAGTAAACCAAGATATATTGAAAGAGAAGGAACTTTCCAGAGAAGAGTTTCAGGTAGAGGGAAGAGCATATGCAAAGGCCCTGATCGAGCAAGGAGCTTGGCACATTCACAGCAAGAACTGAGGTGGCTGAACCACTAGACTGTGGGGAGCAAAGGGTGGTGTGCCTAGGGTAATGAGCAGAGGCAGAATCAGGCAAGGTCTTGAAGGTCATTGTAAGGAACTTGAATTCATTCTAAATGCCATAGATGAAAAGTCAGTTTAAGCAAGGAAGTAATGTGGTGTAGTTTACTAGGAAACTATTGAATAATATGTGGGAATCAGCTTAGAAAGGCAGAAAGCAAAAGAGAAAGAGAGTTCTGGTCAATGGCAGTCACTAGACAAGAGATGATACTGGCCTGAATTTAGGCAATGATAAAGGTGACAGTGGATGGGGACCAGGCCGAGGTACGTTTCGGAGTTTGACTCACCAGACTTGGTGATGATTTGTACTTTGTTCTTATTGCTCTGAACTCATTTTTCCTTAGTTTGCTCCAAGAGAGTCCTGGGAATTATAATTTTTGAATTTAGAGTTGTGGAGGAAAGATTTGAAGAAGACTTGGCATTTTTTTCTCCATGTATATATATATGGGGGGGTGTCATCCTTTAGGTGTAAAAGTTCTACTTAGATAGATCTGAATGTAGTTGTTTAATTAATCTGCCCATGGCAATATTATTCAGTCTCTCCAGCATCCATTCCCCTTTATTCTGCAATTAATAACACCAATTCCCTCTGAGAAACTGTCTCTCCCTGAGTTGCGGTTCATGTGTACACTGTATAATGTTGGTCCATCCCTCACTCCAGGAGGGGATGTGGGCTATCAATGCAGCTGAGGCAACACCTTTTCTCAGGCACATAGATTGATTCAATGGTGAGTGCATGACTCAAGTGAAGCCCATCAAGACCAGTGAGAATTAACCCCAAGGTAAACTGCACAAGCAGTAGAAATCAAGAACTCTTTCTTCCCCTTGGGGTTGTAAGCTGAAAGAGTGCAATTCTAGAGATGCTGAGCATCACCCTCTGAGAACCACCCACCCAAGAATGAAGCTAAGCCGGATGCAGTGGCGCACGACTGTAATCCTAACAACTCAGGAGGCAGGAGGATCTCAAGTTCAAGGTCATCCTTGGTAACTTAGCAAGATCCTGTCTTAAATATTTTAAAAATGGGGAGGGGGGTGGTGGTGGCTATGTAACTCAGAGATAAAATGCTCCTGGGTTCAATCCCCAGTACCAATAAAGAAAAAAGAGGAGGAGAAGGAGGAGAAAGGGGAGGAAGGAGAAGAAGAAGAAGCCAACCCAAGGGAAAGCAAGAGCAGGAGGGACATATTTCCCGTGAACTCTTGGACTTCATTACATTCAAGCCATTTCAAACCAGTATCCTAACAAACCCTGATTCCTAATTAAAACGGTAAGCAAACGTGCATTCCATTTTTAAAATAAGATTTTGCTTAAAGCTAATACATTTTCTACATGGGGCTTCTGTGTCAAATGATTCCGTGAATTATTTTTAGGAACTCCAGTTATTTGTAGGTTGGTTCTTTGATATCTATCTTTCACGTTTATTCTACTCTTTCATTTTCGATTCTTTATCTCTTGCTTTTGTGTTCTAGGAAATTTATCTTCAGTTTGTCTTTTACTCACTTATTTAGTTTCCTGCAGTGTCCGTTTTCAAGTCATGACTCGCATTTCGGAGTTTAATTCAATGACCATTTTTTCCAGCCTAATAAAAATTTTCTTCCACTTGAATCACTTCCATTTTATAATGGCTTACTCTAGTCACACAAATGTAAATTTTTTCAGCATCTGGTGTATGGCATTCTTCAATAAACAAAAAAATGAATGAAATTGCAATTTATTTTCCTGATCAATGATTTCCCTGATCAATTCCTCTTAGCCTGCTTTTTTTTTTTTTTTTTTTTTTTTTTTTTTTTTTTTTTTT
>JAJEJO010000616.1:367855-429958 GCA_020662805.1 Glaucomys volans | reverse complement strand
TTTTTTTTTTTTTTTTTTTTTTTTTTTTTTTGGTACCAGGGATTAAATCCAGGGGCACTTAACCACTGAGCCACATCCCCAGCCCATATATATGCTAAGTTGCTGAGTGAGGCTGGCTTCGAACTTGTGATCCTCCTGCCTCAGCCTCCTGAGCCCCTGGAATTACAGGCATGTGCCACCAATCCTGGTGCTGCTTGTTCTTTATAGCACTTGCCACCTGAGATATATGTGTATATAATGAAGACCTAGAACAATGCTGTGTAGGGATGGACTTCCACTCTTAACGTACTCCAAGACTCTTTGAGAAGGTAAAGCTAGCACAACATGTAAATAATCCAAGGCAGTTAATTGAGAGCTGTCAGAAATACATACGTGATGGAAAGCTGGAGGATCTGTCTGGACGAAGGTGTGTACTGTAGCATCAGAGTCAGGTATGGGCAGCGGAAGATCACTTAGTGCTTGAATGATCAGAATAGCATCTATGGAGGCTCCTAGGACTGAATAGAACTTTGAAGAAGAAAAGTTAAGACTCAGAAAGGAAGGGAACTGTGGAGTCCTTCTCCAAAGAGCTTTCCTCTCGGATTCCAGTCCTTTACCCCATAGGGTCAGTGCTGTTCAGTGTCTCAAAGGCACAGCTACTTTTCTTACAACCTAAGGGAATTTCAGGGCCTGAACAAATAAAGAAGTTTAGATTGAAAAATCTCAGCTCATCTTCTACACCTCCATCCACAGCAAAGAGGCAGAAAGCCCTCAAGGAGACTGGTGGAGCAGGGTTCTTTGGAGTTTGCTTTCCTATATTTCTGTTTGATCCCTGGGTCATTCTATCAGGCATCTCTTGTTAGGAACACTTTCAAGTACCAAATCTCCTTACTGGGCTTCTGTTGTGCCTGGAAAAACACTGACTTCATTAAAAGTTTGTTGTTGAGAGCGAAGACAGTCTATGACTCAAATGATGCCCACTTGAGGAAACTTCAGACACCCCAACTCCTTCCATCTGTAGTCACTTTCAGCTTCTCACTACCCAAATTATTCCAATGCACCCAACCTGGGGATTAGCTACAGGTATGAAACCTAAGAAAGTTAAAAAAAACTGATGAAAATCAAGAAAACAACCATTTGGAAACGTTAACTTTGAAGTCAGGGAGCACATGTGTTGGAAAACACCTCAGAGTTTCTTGGTCCCCCTCTCCCAGCGCAGGGATCCTCTTGTCCATGACTTGGACAAATTTCATCCAGTTCTCCTTCATGATTTCCAAGGCCTGGGAGCCCACATTCCGCAACTGTCATCTGCAAGTCTGGCAGACCTAAGTGGCAGGCACCTCATATTTGCATACACTTGAAGCCCTCCTGGACATTACAGTTAGGTGGGTCCTTGTGTTGACCTACAAATAGAAATGAGGGGAGAAACTTTTCTGAGCCCCCAGCCCTGAAAGTGGAGGTTAGCAGATCTGTGGTGAGGCCTAAACATCTATTTTTTAAAGCTTCAGATTATTTTGAAGTACATTCCAGTTGAAATTCACTTCCTGAAATATCTCTGGACTAGATCACTCCCAACCCTGGTGGTTAAAAACTCATACAAGTAGATTACTCTATGTCCTCTGGCAGGGTTGGGGGGTCTGTTTGTTTTGTACTTAATAATCCCCAAGGGAATAATGCTTTCCTGCTCTCCTCAAACCCAGCCATGCCTGACCTCACCTGAGGTCTCTGTCTAGGCCAATCCTACCCAGCTCCATCTTACCCCTCTGTTGTAGGCCAGCCAAGATGCTGACAGGAACAAAAATGACTTGTTTTTGAGAGTAAAGACACATCTATGAGTCAGATGACGCACACATGTGCATGGAGGGAGACTCTCACATCCGACCTACCTCCTTCCGTCCACAGAGAGTCACGTTGCTACTCTAACCACATCACTAATTCTGAAAGATGGGGACTCCTACACACGGCCTCCAGGTCAATGCCTCTGATTGGCCCCAGGTTCCTGGTACCCCAGATCTCTTGGCAGTGACAGCGAAAGCCCATGGGTGGGATTCCATTGCAGAAGACAATGTCCTACGTGGGGGTGGGGGGGAGTTCTCTGGGATTCTGGTCTAAAAAGGGAGATTCTTGAGCCCCACGGAAACACATTCTGAATATTGGGGTGGGGTCAGGAAATCCGCTTTTGATCAAGCAGGCCCAGGTAACTGAGCAAGGGTGGTGTTCAAACTTCACCCATTCAAGATGTAAATTCTAAGCAGGAAAAGTAGCTGGAGGAGGAAATGGCTTCCCTCTACCCTCCAGGGGTCGTTGGCGCTTCTCTCCTTAACATCATGGCCAGGTTCCTTCTTTCCCGGACATTTGTCTCACCATCTTCACCCACTGTCTTCTTAAGAAATGTTCTTCTCTGACAGAAGATTGGTCTTTTTTGAAGCCAGAAGAGAACCTTGCTGGGGTTCTGTTCTAGTCATTTGGAGATGACATAACCAGGAAGACAAAGGGAAGGGAGGAGGACAAAATGTTGGAAGAGAAGCCCAGACTTGGAACATGCCCATGGCGAAATAAGAAATTATACACCAAGATATCATTGAGAATTGAATTAATAAGTTGCAACTCACACATTAAGCTCTTTGGCAGTGAACCTGGGTTGCAGAATCAAAAGACCTAAATCAGGTCCATCTTTTATGGGCTATGTAACCTTGAACAAATTATTGAAATTTAGTTTCCTTATCTGTGAAATTGGGTGATCATCTCATAAGACTGCTGTTACTTTTGATGAGATGACATATTAAAAGTGCCTAGCACAGGTTTTGGAACATGCAAGGCAGTAAAAAAGAAGAAACCAAAACCCACCCTGGGTATTATTAATAATATAACTGAAATGTACACCTCTCCACACTTCCTTTCTCTCACTCCTCTTCATTTACTCCAAGCAACCTGAATCGGTTACTGTTCTCTAAGGTCTTGATAAGCCACAGGGTTTAGAGTCTAACGGAATTAATCTAACCCCAACTCCAACACCAACTCATAAACTGTATGACCTTCCTGATACTCAGTTTCCTTCTCTGTAGATGACAGCCTCCTTACCAATTGGTGTTTTGTTTTGTTTTGTTTTGGGGACCAGGGATTGATCCAGGGGTGCTTAACCACTGAGCCACATCCCCAACTCTTTTTTAATATTTTATTTAGAAACAGGATCTTGTCAAAATCCTGAGGCTGGCTTTGAACTCATGATCCTCCTGCCTCAGACTTCCGAGCTGCTGGAATTATAGGCATGCACCACTGGGCCTGAATCTTGCCAGTTTTTTTCAAAGATCCAGTATAACCATGCATCTTGGGAGCCAGTACCACAGAGCTTGGTACACTACACTCTTCCCCTCTCCCTCCTTCCTGTCAGGCTCCCATATTTGCCCTGGCCTTCCCCTGTGGGACCTTTTCTCATACTGTTTCTTCTATGTGGAATGCCCCACCCTTTTCTACCTATTAGACTTCTTCCCAAATCTGTCTTCATCTGACCTTAGCCCCAGTAGACAAGAGGCCCAGATAAAACCACCCTTCACTAATCAATAGAGTATTTTTGAGAATCTGTTATGTGTCAGGCACTGTTGCGAGCACCTAGAAATATAGAGATGATTAAGGTCTCCACAAATTCAGTCCCCTTGACACAAAACATGAAACTAATACTGTGAGGTGAGAGGACAGACAGAAGTCAGTCGACAATACTGGGCAAACATGGTCAAGGGAGCTCTTGGGTCTGACTCAGAGGCTATGGTGGCTTTCACAGTGACAAGGGTCTTTGAATTTGACCTGGAAGGATGAATGATATTTGACAGACAGAGAAGAGAGAAGGAGTTGTGTAAGAGTGAGCTGGAGAAGGGCCAGCAGGGCTGGAGGCCAACAGGGAGAGGGGAGGAGATGGAGGCAGAGCCAGACAGTAGGAGGGGACCAAGGTGTGAATGGTCTGAACTTATATGGAAAAATCTCAGGAAGCAAGCTCCCTTCTATTCTCCCCAGGCAGATGGAGATAGTGAAGAACAGAACCACAGTTCAGTGAGGAATGTTCCCCTACAGGAACGGTCTCTAGAAATCCCTTATTTCTCTAGCCTTCATCATATCATTGGTCAAGGGAGTGTGAAGACCCACTTCTGCTAACCTTATTTTTTTTAACTACAAATGAACAATTTTTCTTTTGATTTCTTAAATTCAATTGCAAAATTTAGAAAATCCCACTCCCACTTTACTCAGGAGGAAGTAAAAGTTGGACGATCTGGTGCTTTCTAAGGAAGGTGGCAGTTTGGTAGGAAATATTACCAGTGTCTTACCATCCAGGTATCTCTGTCCAAGAGCCAAAGGTCAACAATGGCAGGATTGAAGCAATACCTCATCAAAAGACTTTCTTTTTTTTTTTTTTTTGAACCAGGGATTGAACTCAAGGACACTTAGCCACTGAGCCACATCCCCAGCCCTATTTTGTATTTTATTTAGAGACAGGGTCTCACTGAGTTGCTTAAGGCCTCGCTAAGTTGCTGAGGCTGGCTTTGAACTCTCGATCCTCCTGACTCAGCCTCCCAAGTCGCTTGGATTACAGGCGTGCGCCACCACGCCCGGCAAGACTTTCTACAATATGTCCCTAGCCAGAAATGGTGTTTCTGGTCTCCAGGCTTGGTCTGAACCTAGTGCCTGACCAACATTATTGCCCTCCAGGCCCCAGGGCAGCTGGCTGTGGATACTTACCCTTCAGCCCTCGGGTTTAACACACAAGGCCAAGAGGGTCTGTTGCCATTGTCCCCATTATTTCTCCCCATGTTCCTGTGCTCCAAACACATCAGCCTTTTCTCAATGCTTCCAGAAAAATTACTCTGTATAGAAGGGACTGATCATTGTCACTCCTGTCTCCTTTTCCCTGTCCCCAACCCCCCACAAACATATGCACATTCACATACCCAACAAATGCTATCTCTGGAAAACTCTTCTTCACCTCACAAATTCAGTCACCTGTCATTGCTCTCAACACAACCTCCCTTGGCTACCGCTTTCCCAGTTGGTAAATCACTCTTACAGCACTGCTCCCCGATGCCATCACACTGCCCTGTTGAACAGCAATGTATCTGACCATTTGCCTGTGGCCCCAGGGACACTGAGTTCCTTCAGCTTGTGCTGGAGATGGACACATCTCTAACCTCAGTCCTAGCATACAGTCCAGTTCACAATAGCCCCTGCTCTCTGATGGTCTCCATCACGAAGTTGGAAGCTCAGTGGGTACCGCTTTGGTCTTATTTAGTGTTGGACCCTCAGCAATCAGGACAGCATCTAATACACAGAAGGCACTCAGTAAAAATTGGTTGATTATAGAAGTAGAGAACAGAATAGTGGTTGCCAGAGCCTGGAAAGTATGTAGAGAAGGAAGGGAAGGGAAGGAGAGAGGATGATTAATGCATAATAGGGTATTGGGGATGGGAAGAAAAACTTCTAAGGTTCTATAGCATAGCAGGATAACTATGTTTGACAACAACTTATTGAATATTTCATATAGTTAGTAGAAAGGATTTTGAATGTGCTCTTCAGGCACAAAGAACACACACAAAAGTATGATAGAGCCAGGTGTGGTGGCGCACCCCTATAATCCCAGCGACTCGGGAGGCTGAGGCAGGAGGATCGCGAGTTCAAAGCCAGCCTCAGCAACTTAACAAGGCCCTAAGCAACTCAGTGAGACCCTGTCTCTAAACAAAATACAAAATAGGGCTGGGGATGTGGCTCAGTGGCCAAGTGCCCCTGGGTTCAATCCCTGATTCAAAAAAAAAAAAAAAAATGATAGATGCCTGAAGTGATAAATATGCCAATTACCCTAATAAGATCATTATGCATTGAATGCATGTATTGAAGTAACACACTGTACCCCATAAATGTTCAATTGCTATGTGCCAATTAAATTTTTAATACATTTTAAACAAAATTCCTTGAACTAATGGATTCAATCAACTTAAGATAATCCAGTGAAATGAAGGACTTGACCAAGTTGCTTAAGTTTCCTGAAAATTGGTTTATTTGGAGATTATCATAACCTCAGATATTTATTGAGTTATTTGGCCAATTCTTTTCATAAAAGCTGTGAGATATATGAGGATAAACAAACTAGCTTATGGACAGGTGGGGCATGGGATAAAACACTTATTCAAAAAAATACGAACACAGATAGCAGTATCAAGAAAAGGACAAAGTGCTATGGAAATTCAGGGGAGATGGACTTCTCCCACAGGAGGGGTCAGGGTGTCTCCATGACGGACAAGGCATTTGACTTGGTACACCATTTAGGATGTTTTCCCATCGATGCTGATTGGAGGGAGGACACACGACCCAAGCTGAGCTGTTAGTCTCGGTCTCCCAGGAATAGGGCTTGGGACTTGAGAGCACTGACCTAATCTGTCTTTGTTGGCCCCTTGAATTCAAGATGAGCAGCCTCCAGAACTCTGTAGCTGTGCTCTTCTGCAAAATGCCCAGAAATGCAGAGAAAGCTGGTCTGAGGAGAGAGTAGTCTCCATGTGCATCAACAAAAGCAGAAGGGAGTGGTCACAGTGGCCTAGGAAAGTGAAAGGCCAGGGGCTGGCTTTCTCATAAATTCCACTCTGGTTCCAACCCCTCTGTGGCCTGTAACAACTTCCACCCAAGGACATCCTGAGACGCCCCAGCCTCCTTCCAATAATTTCCCCCTTTTATACTTCAGCTAGCTGGACTGTGACTTGGGGAAAAAATGGACCATGCCCATGATAGAGAAAAAAGCGGAAAGTTATCCCTTTGCTGACTTTTCTCTCTGCCCTCCCTTCCCTCACACACCCTCAGCATCTCAAAGTTACCTCTTCCTCCATCCCCCTACATCTGGCCAGAGCCTGGTAGGAAGGGACTTCATAAGCAGGCAAAACCAGCACTGGCCATTGGTAGATGTCTGGAAGCCAGTCCTATAGACCCTTGGGATAAACTGAGTATCCCTGGTCCCAGAGTATGACTGTCACAGAAATGGCTCACTCCACAGAACAGAGACCCAAACATCTGAACACATGCACTATATATGTGTGACCATGTGCAGATGGTAAGGAACTCAGCAATTCATATGTGAATGTTCTCACGGGACGTATATCTTGAAATCATGCCAGTGTGTGTGAGCCCTTCTCTGTGGAGAGAAATCATAGAGAGTCATCATTACAAAAAGCACACTAAGCCCCCACCTTCTGGTGGCTTTGAGGTCTACAAAAGTGCATACATGGCAACCTCTTTACAAAAACTTCACCCAATTGCTCTGCTCTGACTTGAAACACCCTCAATCAAGGCTCACACTGTGTGGGAGGGCTCTGGGAGTGGAGAGATCAGTGGTGCTGCTCAGGGCCTTGTGGAATCAGGCAGGGTGGTGGAAGGGCAACCAGGTTTCATGGGGCCCTGAGGTATGTACTTTGGAAGAAGAATTCTCCTTAAGAGGGAACCAGAAAATAAAGTCAAATATATATTTATTTTATATAAATAAAATTTTATATAAATAAAATTGATACTGAATTATAAATAAAACATTGGGTCCAGGGCTTTGGAAAGGACCAATGCAAAGATGAGACCTTAATGTTTTCATTTTATTGGCATCACAGGAAATAGATTTGGGGGATGGGTAGGTTCCTAAGTTCCTTGAACTTAAACTTCACTTTCCTTTTCTCTGTCCTCATCCTGTACAAATTGAAGTTACCAAGAAGTTAAGTTCCACAAATTTACATCTTTGCTCACAAAGGGATGCCTGGGAGAATAGTATGGTCTTCTACCAGGCCCCTGCAGGCAAGAGGAGGCCAGACTGGATGAAGTACCAGGTCTGGAGGATGTGAGCTAGCCAGATTGAGAGGGAGGGAAATGAGCAATTTCTCTTCCATTCTTGCCACTCCTGTAACCCAGAAGTTCTCCAACTTTCTTCTCTTGATTCCTTTACTTCTTCTCACACACCACTTTCCTTTCTAAATGCCCCAGGTCAAGCAATCCCTTCCTTCCTGAATGCCAGAGGGAGATGCACCATTTGTCTTGCCTTGTAGCTAAGAATGCGAACTTGGAGCAGGGTTGCCTGAGTCTGAAGTCTAGCTCTGCCATTGATTTACCTGACCTTGGGCAAATTATTTTAGCTTTCTCTCTGACTTTCAGTTTTGTAAAACTGAGATGAAGTTAGACCCTACCTTACAAGGTCATTGTGAAAATAACTCAGGAAAAAACATCTCACATAGTAAGCACCTGCGATGTTGATACTCAAGGGTCACGAGGCCAGCACTACCAGCCAACAACTGCTGGATTTCAACCTCTGGTCTCCTCACCCTCATCAGGTCCTTGCCAACTCTTTACCCTGAGCCTTCTCTATGCCGAGCTCAAAGTCTTTCTCTGACAGGCCGCTTTGGAGTAATAAACGAAAAATATGGGGCCATTCTTCCCATTTTACAACCAACCAAGATAAGGTTCAGAATTGTTAAGGGCAGGACCAAAGCTTTAGAGAAGGACAAAGATGTTTCTGCCCACGAAGCAAAGGCCTCATGGCCCCTCAGTACTATTCTCTGGGCTGGGGCTGCCCACGGAACACTTTGACTCTACCCAGAGCAGGAGGATGGATAAGCAGCAAATGGTCTAAGGAAAGTCACCTGTCCCCACAACCTAAAGCAAGTGTGTTCTGCTTCTCCTTTAACACCAACTCAGTGTGTCCAAACGTAGAAGTTTCTGGGTTCTCCAAGCAAAGACTGGCAGTCAGGAGGTCAATGGCCCTGTCTATGCCTAGCTCTGCCACTAGCTAGTTCTGGATCCACTTCCTCTATCTCTAAAATTGAGGGTTGAACTATATGATTTCTAAGGTTCTTAACTTACGCCTCTTCAGAAATTGCTTCATGTCAACTTGGAGGATAAACCAGAAGGCTCTTCTAGCATATTTCTAACAACTATAATATCTTCTCTGGCCTCCCATCGAGTCCCGGAAGGTCCTGATCCCTGAGGGGATATGGACTGAAATGGCCAGCTGCCATCAACCTTTGTCCATGGACCCTTCTGTGTTTGTGAGTGATAGGGACACATCTGGAGGAGGTGGTAGAAGCCTGATTGGATCTCACATCCACACAAAAAAAAATGTTAAGGGAACTAAGATATTTCAATCTTGAGAACAATTTTTTCTAGTGCTTTTTTTTTTAGGCAAATAAGCACAGACACCTGTCCGTTCCCAAAATGTAAATTCCTGATGCCTGGGAAGAATAGTAAGGAGCTCAGGATGAAACTACAGTAGCATAGATATCTGCAAGAGTCTCTGAACTCTCTGAGATGGTGCAATGGTTGGCAAGGGTCAGCATGGAAACCCTTTGGTGCCTCTGATATCTGTGTGTTCTGCTTAGGAGGATGTATGACATGACCCCCATCTCACCCCACCAGATTCCTCTCCTGCCTGTGAATTCTAGAATTCTGTACAAGTTGAGCAAGAAAGTACAAAGGAAGACTGACTTGGCAAAATCCAATGGGGCCCTGGTAAAAGGAACACGTTTGGTAATGGATGTGTCACATGTGACCCCAGACAAGTGACTTGACCATGTGAAACTCAAAGATGTTCACATCCTGTCCAGTCACAAAATCTCTACACTGCACAGAGTGAGCCCTGACCTTTACAGCCTGACTCCAGCAGAGGAGCAGGGAAGCCTCTCTTCCTCCCTTACCCTAACCTCACCCTCAGATACAGAGGCTTTGGTGACCTGTATCTCCCAGCAATGCTCTCCATTCTTGGGCTACAGGCATTCCTGTGTTCAGAGCCCTGGGCTGGACAAAGGTGAGACTCCAGACAAAGATAATGATGACAGTTATTGTTTACAGGGCACCTAGAATGATGGGTGACATTGCCAAACTAATAGAGAAGACAGAGAACACTTTGCAGTAATACTAAGGAACTCATGAAGGAAATTAATACTAAGTGAAAGTTAATGTAGCAGAAGGCACACACTCAGTAAAGGAGATCGTGAGGTTAGTGTTATGTGTCAACTCATCTGGATCAGACGATGCCCAGATGTCTAGTGAGGCATTACTTCTGGGTGTGTCTGTGAGGGTGTTTCTGGGAGAGACTAGCATTTGAATCTGTGGACCATGACAGACATTGCCCTTCCCAATGTGGATGGGCATCATCCAATCCATTAAGAGCCTGAATAGAACAAGAAGGTGAAGGAAGGGAGGAGTTCCCCATCCTGCTTGCACTGAAGCATTCTTCTACCCAGGTGCCTTCAGATCTGGACTGGAATCTCCAGCATCAGCTCTCAGGCCTTCAAACTACACCAGGCTTCCGTGGGACTCCAACTTGCAGACAGCAGATCCTGGGACTTTGGACCTCTATAATCATATAAGCCAATACCTTATTATAAGCAGATGATAGCTCGATAGATGATAGATGATAGATAAATAGATAGATAGATATAGATAGATAGATAGATAGATAGATAGATAGATAGATGATAGATAGATAAATGGATAGGTAGATAGACAGATATTGATTCTATTGATACAAGAATGAATTGAATTACCCAAGGAAAGCTTTGAAGGGGTGAATTCAAAGATTGGTAATGAAGGAATAAAATAATCATTGATTAGACACAATTGATAGCTTAATGGGAGTTAAGAGGAATGACCTGAGGGCAGGCTCTGCTCTAGGAGCAGGGGAGGGCACAGCTATCCCTCCGGGGAGGCAGCATGAGCTCACAAGGAGTTACTCCCAAGTCTTGGGTCTCTCTCCCTAGCCACAGAATGAAGAAGAAAGTGCACTAGCTACTTAAGTGGTCCCCAGGGCTCCTTCCAATTCCAGCACTCTCCATTTGGATATCCTAAAAGTACAGGAAGGAGTCCGGGAGTGAATTGGCTTAGATAGAGTAGAAAACAGGTGGTAAGTAGGCAGGGAGTAGGCCAGGTTCTTGAGGCCTCTAATCTGCATGTAATTCAGGTATGTCAGCATGGGCCAAGCAAACCCGAATCCCATCCAGGACCAGTCCCTGTAAATCCACTGCAGATTTAGCCTGGCTCTATCACCGCATAAATTCCACTGAGTACAAGAAACAGAATATAAAAGGTGGGGCAGGGTCCAGAAAGGAGCTACAGTTTTGAGATGCACATCTTCCCCCACCCCCCAACCCTGCAATAACACACCACTGCCCACAGACAGTTGCCAGGTGAGGAGCTCTAGCCTCAGTGCCAGATGTTATTCTAATTCTGCATCTGGCTCCTGTGCCTGGGTGCCAACTGGCTGCTCTGTCTGGGTTTGTTGCACAGAGCAAAGGAAGCCCCAAGAGAGGCCCAGCCAGAGCAGTTCACCCAGGACTGCTTTGATTGGCACAGGGAGATGACAGTAGGACTTGGGAGTCCTTGAGCAATCCGAAGAGCACAAATAAATTCGGGGGCCCTTCATCCTGCATTAAGGGCACCCTCACTGGCCTTTGCCCTGTTATTTCTGGTATTTTCCATTTAATAGTACTTTCACCAATTCAAATGTTTGCCAGGACAGAAATAGGTATGAAAAGTGGGGAGTGTTGCAGGATTACAGCTTGACAAAGCCTGGGCCGTGGCACAGGTCATGAAACACGGTACAGGGAAATCCCCAAAGAGAAGCACCCCCAGCTGGTTTCCCCATCACTTTGGGTAACTTTCCATTGCCACACACACCCCTTACCCACCCCCTACCCAGGTCTCTTCTAAGGGACCTATTGCTCACTTAGTGGCCTGTCAGGCATGGGAATGAAAAGAAGCAATAAGCTCAGTTCCTGAACTTGAGAAGCAAAAATCTATGTGGGAAAATGAAACTCACATTCATGTTTCAAGTAGGGAGGACCCAAGATGATGTATAATAATCAAGGACAAACTGCAATGTCGGCTATTCAGAAAAAGGGATATCCGTGAGAGCTGGAGTCAGGAGAAGAGGCTTCATAGAGGAAGAACATCTAGTACACAGGGGCCTGGGAATCAGTGGGTGTATGAGACAGGAAGGGAGTACTTAGGGAGCGGAGGACAGAACACTGGGGCTTAAGATATTACAGACCACTGCGAAACTGGAGTGAAATAAGCCACCCTGTATTGAGTGCCTTCTGTATGCTGTGCTGGGTACTTTCCCTCTGTTATTTTATTTTTTCTTCCAACCACAGTGATGTTGTCTTTATTAACATTTTGCAGAAGGAGGGATTTGTATGAACTTAGACTCGAACATGATGGCCAGTGAAAAGTCTCTGCCGGTGACCAAACTAAGGACTGACGGACATGACAGCAATGGTGATGGAGTAAGAATGGCCTGGCTGTAAGCTCATGGCCCACGAATGATGGAGACAGGAGACATGAAGCAAACCTCGGATCAGCAAGCTTTCCTTTATTGTGCAGTGAAGTCAATCGATCAGGCACAGGAGGGCTCATTTTCTGGATATGGAGATGGCCCCCGGGGGTTACAGAAGGAGTCTAGGTTTTATAGTTTCATTGGAGACTGCGGACATGCAGTTTGGACAGTCAGAGGCTAGTTGTGCAGGTTAAAACTTTAACTTAGGAAGAAAGTTGTAAAAAGGTTGAAACTCATTGTTATCTGGGGAGATAGGAGTCCAGATCCCAAGGGATGAGTACTCAGATTTTGCCAATTGCTTTTCTTTCTTTGGGATCCATTGTGTCCCAGAGTTTTGATATTTGCTGTGCCTCTATTTAGTGCTAATTTGCAATGGAGGAAGGTGAAAGTCCAGAGCCCAGCATTCAGTGTCACCCTTTCCTTCAGGGCCCATTGTTATTAGGAAAGGATTTACTGGGAGGTTAATACTTGGCTAGTTTCCTCTCCCTCATCCTGAGCCACACTGTCCTTCCATTTTTCTTGGGGAGCTGTCTTGTAGGAATATTTTCCATAATCCTTCACTGGCCATGGTGTCTGGGGTGCTGGAGAATATTGCCCATCACCTGAGGGACAGTTACCCAGGAGTCCCCTAGATGTCTGACCCAGGGATTCACCCTCATAACCTTTAGCCTTCACTTCCACAACCTTTACCCACACTTGGTGCCAGGCCTGTCCCCTCTCACCTTCCCCTGACATGCAACCTCTTCTTGTCAACAGGCATGCTCCTTGCTGGCACTTCAATTGGCTGATGTAGTCAATCCACCAACTGTTAAGGAGGCCAAGGAGGTGTTATCACAGCTACCCAAACTGCCGCTATGACTAATCTGTCAGTGTTCAAGATTCAGAAAGTATTGATGATTCTTCTAATTATTTCTTCCCACCGTAGTGTTTTTCCTATTTTTGAGGTTCCAGGTGTGTGGTAGAGGGGGAAGGAAGATGCAGCCTTTCTGAACTGAGAGGACATGCCATTTTGCTCAGCCTCCCACCCAGCCTTGCGATGATCCTATTTGACTCTCCAAGCTGCACCTTTATGGAGGGTCTGAGCAATCTGGGACTGGGGTGAGTCAGGCCGGACAGGGGACTCGGAGGCGTTCTGCCTGGTCGCAACTGCTGGGGCATGCCTTCGGGGAATCCCTCAAGGGAACCATGGACCCATGCTGACCGAAGCCAGCTGATAGGAAAACCCTGTCTTGCTACATGACTCCTGATTCATGGCTTTTGCCTCCTGGGGCCTGGCTCACATGCTGCCCCTGGACATGACCAGCTGTTTCATGTTATTTTTAAAACAATCACCCCCTAAATTTCTCAGAACAATCAACACCCAAGATGAAGAGACTGAAGTGTCAGAAACTGTAACAGCCATCTGCAGAAGGCCTCCTCAGGATCCTTCCAGGTGTCTACTCTTGAGGGTCCCAGGCGGTGGTCAATAGCAAAACACATTCAAAAGCAAACCCTTTTGGTTCTGATTGATCCTAAAACCTTTTGTCCCACTGTTATTCAAATGCAAACCCTTCCTGGGGAAAAGGTTGTGACATCTGTTGGGTACTCTCCGTGCTGGGTGCCATGGAGCATTTCATTTCAGCTCATAATATGACAAGTGCTACCCTCATTGCTCTGTTAAGGGACCGCAGAGCATGGCCTCTTTAGCCCTATTGCCCAGATTCAAGTCCTGATTTTGATACCTGCTAGCTGCGTGGACTTAGATTGAGTGCATCACCTCTCTGAACTCAGTTTTCCCCAAGAAAGACTAATAAGAGGTACTTACATCATCATTAGGATTATGGTGAGGATTTATTATATGTATGCTACTTAGAACCATTCTTAATGTGTATCAAGGGTTAGCTCTGGTTTTCTTTATATTATGTATTCTAAGTAATCTTGCTGATCCCAGTCTATGTGAATGGGATGAACCTCAAGGGCAACCATGCCATCACTTTCTCTTCTTCACCGAATTTCTCCTAGGGAAGCCCAGTCTGAGAGCATACATCACTGCTAACTAAACATGGTGGGCCAGTGGAGGGGAGACCATGCCCAGGTTGGGATTAGAGAAGGAGAAGGCCATCTAAGGAATTCAGACTTGTCCCCTGACTCAGGAGCACCCAGCAGCACTCACTGGGCAAGTGGGTAGGTGTTTGGTTGGTTTATACAGTATTTACAGGGTGACCTTTTATACTGTTCCCCAGGCTTCCTCAAAGGAAAGTCATCTGAAACTCAACCTTCAGAAGCCACAGATATTACCAGGATGGGGCAATTCCTGAGACATGGGCAACTAACTGCCTGTGACTGGCACTGATCATGTTTCATATTAGGAAGTGGAGATGAGATGATAAATCCAACCAGCCTGGGAAGGCCCCTGGCCTACCCCATTATCCTCAATTGCACACACACACACACACATGCACACATGCCCAGCCAGGATAAATACCACCAGTTAAAACTATAGGTGTTTTCCTGAGAAGGTGAGAGATTGCCATTGTGCGTTATTTTTGAAAATGTTCCATTGACAAGTTACCTTTAAGAAAATGAGTCTTTTGCTGTAGGGGGAAGAGAAAGGAGTGCCTAGTTAGAGTGAAGCTCTGGGTGAAGAAACTCACACTCAGACTTTGAGAGCTGGTGAAGGGGCACTGGAGGACTGGGCATGGGGCACAGAAGAGTTGGGCCTGGGGACAGTGTGCAGAGAATCAAATCAAAACCTAGGGACCTCGCAGCCCCTAGGGCTCCTGGGAATTTGCTCAGCTTTGTCCTGATAGTGAACAAATAATTTTCATTGATTAGGTCCATCTACCTACTCCTACAGCTATGCCTTGAAACAATGTCTTTCTCACCAAGGAGGAGCAGAGAAGGTCACTCTGGTCTTCTGACTAGAGCTGATGTGACAGGTACTATTAATTGAAAGATTAATCATGATCAGTAGAGGAAACGGTAAATCTGGTCAGCCCTGGGAAAGCTCCCTGACCATAAATATCTTACACACACAAGCACTGCATGAGAGAGAATAACTTAGAAAAAAAAAATGGAATCAAGGATGACAGATGTCCTCCTCCACTTACTTTCTGGAATCCATGCTAAGAGAAACCCCATGAAACCAAGATTCTTGCCTTCTGCCAGCTTTGAGGCTGAGGACGTGTGCTGGGGGGATTCTGGAGATGGCAAAACCCTAACTCTTTTCCTGCACTTCCACCTGTTTCTGCCCCAGCGGACCTGGTCCTGTCGAGATGAGGTGTCAGAGGCCAAAGTCACGCTCATAAACCCCCAGACACCTGCCAGAGCCCTGACCTGCGTCAGAGTCTGTCTCCATCGAAAGGAAAGAAAGCAGCACGGGTGCCACAACCAAATCACAGTAGCCAGATGGAAAATACAGCTCTGACACGGGCCGTTGGCTCTGGGGAAAATTCTGCCGATGAACCACATTGAGACTCAATGGTGTTTATCTTCTCTGGTTGCTGAGCTTGGGTTTTTTCATTATTTCCCTCTTTTTCTGTCTGGGAGGTGGTGGGTATTTCTCGCCTTTCTGTTGTGGAGGGGTGTGCTGTTGTGTGCCCCTGGGCAGGCTACAACCAGAGAAAGAGGCTGAATGTCATGGGGCACATGTGTTTTCTGGAATGTTGAAAGGATAGGATCATGAGAGAAGTACATACTCCTGACATTTTTTATCCTTTTAGAGATTACTAGGACCACCTTATTTGTGTTATGGGGAAAGGAATGAACCTACCACCAGAAGAGCAAAGGTCTAATTCCTGCTTTGTCACCAAAGTCCTTTAAAGGCACTGGACTTAGTTTCCCCCTCTGGAAGAAGAAGGAGCTGATACGGAAATAAACTAGAAATAAATTCCAAAAGTCCTCATTGTTCTAGGAACTCTAAGCATTTAACTTGGAGTTGGATCTTAGCACAGTACACTCTGGCCATCTGACTTTGAGCATGTCAACTAACCTCTCTCTAAGCCTCAGTCTCTTGAAGACCTGATCCAAACTGACTCTAGTGCCCTTCTAGTAGGAGAAATTGTTTTTTAAGTTTTCTCATATAAGGGTTGGAATGGGGAAATAACCTACACAGATAAAGCCCCTTTAGATTTAAACTGGATCATTTCCAATCTTTGAGGCTTACTGGAATCTGGGAGTGGCCTCCCGCAGGATGCTTTCAGAGGGTGTGAGTTCAGGGTCAATGGTTTCCAAAGCAATGTATTGGGAGGATGGGTGGAGCGGTCTTTTGAAGATATGAAGAGGAGCAATTTAGTGTTTTCCAAAATGAGAAATTCATTGAGCAGGCAGAGCCTCTTGGAGAAAACCCTTGCTCTAATAAGAAGTTGTATTGTATAGATTTATTTAAAGGTCTGTTTTGGGGTCAAATCTAGGTTTGGCATCAGCCACTTAACCATGTGACCTAGCATGAATCACTCAAGCCTCAATTTATTCTTCAGCAAAGTGGGATTAATAAATTAGATAAATTAATAGATAAAAGTGGGTTGTTGTAATTCTTAAAATGAAATAATATAAAGTACGAGGCACATAGTAAGAAATCAAGAGTGATAAAGGAAAACCACCTAATATCAGCAGTAATCTGGGGTAGGCAGCTGCGGCTTCACAGCGTAGGTCAGGATGTGTCAAGTCCATAGCACGTAGTAGGCACACAATTTTGTTGTCAGATAGCTAGCATCAGTTAGTGGTAGAAGAGCTCCAGAGAGTCACACATGCACACACACATGAGCACACACTCACACTCAAATAAATTTGCTTACGCTCATCCTCCCCAGGACTAAGAAGATGAATAAGAGGTCTGCAGACCAATGTGCTTCCCCAAGCATGTCACAAGGAGGAAAAGATCACAGGATCCTTCTAGTGGAGGGGGATTTTAAAAGGAAGCTGACTGAAAAGTAGTGCCCATGGTTGAAAATGCTACCATGGAAAGGAAAGCGAGAGTTGAGGGGACTGTGCCCGCGTGGTCTACTGGGAAGAACAATGGAGTCCAGGAAAGGTCGTGTGACTTAATGGTTTGTGGTATGGCTGGGGAGGAAACTCCTGGATCCTACCCCTGCTGCTCATTCTGGGGAAAGCCACCAGGGCCTCCCTCCTTGAGTCAGGAACAAGACCACAGAGGTGCTAACTCTTTGATGTGTTGAGCTACTATGTGGTCTTGAAGTATCTCAACCAGTTGACAAGCCTCTGTGATCCTCCTCAAGGGAGGAGAAAGAACTGAGAGTTTCCCCACTTCACAAAGATAGAAACTGAGGTTCACTGAAGACATCACCATAGTCACACAGAAGAAAAACTAAACCCCAGGTCTCCTTCACTTGGGTCCCAGTTTTAACCCCTGGAGAATCTTAAACCCATATCTAGGCCAAAATGAGCAAAATATTCAGCCCAAGCTAGAGTATGTTTCCTCTCGTTCCCTGGCACATGTGAAATATGGTCCAGACTCCAAAGACTGAAACACATCTACATACACACAGAGGAAGATGCTTGACGACTTGAGGTAGTGCACACCCAGTGCCACCAAGTATGTTGTGAGCTCTGGAAGGTGAATTTTGTTTGTGTATGTGTGTGTGTTTGCTTGCTTTTAATGAAATCTCAGTGAGGTCAAAGTTTTGAAGAAAGGCTCATGGAAGAGGTGGTGCTGAACTGGAAGGGGCAGGGGAAGGTCATTGCAGGCCATGAGTGGAGACAAGGAAGTGGGAGAGAGAGTGGGGGTATCTTCTGATAATAGTGAAAGCCCTCCTGTTTTGGCCAGAGATCTTGTGCAGAGAATCTGTAGGAAAAAAGGTTGCAAGGTACTGTGAAATGCAAACACCAATCTAGCTGGCTGGACTCTGCTCTGAAGGCACTGGTCAGCCATTAAAGGCTCAGGATGATGGAGCTTGGTGATGAAGTCAGTGCCTTAGAAAGATGAGCTTGGCTTGGTAATCTAGAGGCATCTAAAATGACTTTAAGAATACATTCTATCTCTAGTGGCCTTGGATAATGAGGACAACGCACGAAAAGAGTTAACTTGGTTGCCCTCAGAATGTGGACCGTGGTAACTACCAGCTACAGTTGAACCTCAACATAGCCTTTAACTCAACTAGGGCGGGAAGTGCAGAGAGCCAGGGTGGCGTTGATGGGAGCTCAACATCAACTCACACCATTTCCACAGACCATTTCCATTTCTCAGTTATGGTCGCCCAAGCAGCCTTGACCCCAATTTTCCCACCACTATAGCTCTACAAGTGCAAGCTCTAGCTAGATGTGACCTGCTGCAACCCAGCCTCTCCTCCTCCCCTGCAGTTTACTCTAAAGCCCTCTGACTTTCCATGAAATGAAACAGAAGCCCCAGCTGTGGTCATTGTGATCAGAAGCTTCATGTACCACTCCCCACCACCAACTGAGGCCCCTGTCTCTTTCATCCCCAGCAGCCTCCACCCACACAGAATGGACTCCACCAGTGGGGATATTCCTTCACTAGTATCAACCTTTGGATGTTCAGAGTCATTTCAGGAGGCCCAGAAGGGAAAGCGAAATTGTGGTGTTATCAACAGTCATAGCAGTTCTGATAGTAAAGGCCATAGTAGTTCTAGTGTAGTGGTAGTTATCAGTGATTATAGCAGAAGCTATAATCCCACCTGGAATAAAATCTTCATGAAAACTCCTTTTATAAATGCTGATTTGTTCCTAGCCTATAATGCAATTGTATCATACTATGAATAATCCCAACCCTCAGTTTGGGTTCTTGGGAGCTGAGTTCTATGAGATTTACAAAGGAGCTACTTTCTCCTGTGGACCATATGACCAGGCTTAAGCAACATTTGAATAGAAAAAGTTGTATTGTGTCACCTCTTAGCATACTCTACTCCCTCTCCCTCAAACCCTCTCTGGTTGGTCCCTCTCTCTTCCCCTCTGAGTGACTCCTCTAAGCCCCTCATTGAATCTCTGTCTCCTGCCCTGCTGAACCAAGTGCTCCAGATGGCCTACTCTCTTTCTACACACCCCCAGCTCACCAGACAACCCCACATGGAACTCAGCCTCTGGGTCAGCAGACAGAAGAGGTTCCTGCCTCTTTTCCATTGCTTTTTTTTTACCTCTACATTTCATACTTCATGGATCTCTAGAAGTTCCTGGTTATTTCACAAAGGATTTCCCAGCAGAGGTAAGAGCCAATGACTGTCATATGGGTCTCTAGCTAACAGGCACTTCTAAATTGGGGATGGCCAGAGATTCTTTTGCACTCTTTGTTTCTGTTCTGTGGATCTCCAGGCCCCCTGCTCTATGGGGTTTCCTTCATGGGTCTGGGACTTTGCTGATACAGGGCCTCTGTGAAGTGAGTGTCCACAATGGTCAAACATCCTATTTCCAGCACTGGGCATTCCTCTATGCCTTCTCTGTTTTTCCCCAGAAGATATGATGAAGGGGTGGGAAGACTATTGACTCAAAGCATATAGCTGCTGACAAGCCTTAGGACTGAAACAGGAGCTGTTTCAGTCTGGCCTCATCATGCTCTGTCATAGGGATCCATCACCCCCGGGTCACCTCCACCAGGAAAACATCACCTGAGTCCCACGTCATGAGCCAATCCCACCAAAAAGATTCCTGCCACTCAAAGGACATCAAAATGGCACCAACATTTTACAGTACAGTGTAGATCATTTCTTGAGAACGTGGAAATCCTTCCGAACAAGATGTGAAGTGCTCTCTAGGGTTTTCCAGTAATATTCTTTCCTCCCTGATACAGTCAATATGAAAAATCCACTTCCGGAAGGTGGTCACCTCCCTCCCACACCCTCACCATCCCTCGGCCTCGCTCTTGAGGAAAAGGCAGCATCATGTTCTCTCGCTGAGCAGAGGCCCCTCTGGTTTCCACTGCTCTCAGCATGCTTGACTCACATCGAAACTGCAACCTCAAAGCGCTGGGGGCCAGGATGGCGAGAAGGAAATACAGGTGAACACACGCAAAAGCTGTCTGAGGAAAAGGTTTTGTTTCTCTTACAGAATGGCACTTCCAGGGCTGGGCAGGAGCTATGAACTGGAAGGGACGGAAGGGGCTGGTCTCCTGCTGACCTGGGGGTTTTGGCAGGAGGGAAAATGCGCATCAGAACCCCACATGCCAACTAACTCTTGCCAAGGGGAGTCGTCAGGGGAGGGAGAGGCTGTGTCATGAAATTCTAGATTTGAAAAGCATCTTAGAAAAACATCAGAAAGCAAAGGAAGAAAGAAGGACAGTGTCTCAGGTTTCATGGTACAAGGACTAGGCTAGAAGCTGGGTCCTAAGTACCTACACCAGAACTCCTTCTGCTCTAGGATTAATTCCTCTGTCCTCCTGCAATGCCCTCAGGTTATCAAGATCGGAACTTTTTCTGTTAAGTCTTCAAGTCCACAAACAGATTCATCCAACTCTTGCAGCTAAGCATTCTGACGTTAAAAAAAAAACCCTCAGCACTACAACTCAGATGGACTAACTGCTTTGCTGTGTGTCAGGAGTTCATTTATGTACTTAAGTGCATTCGCTATTTCTATCAGGCCTTGCACAACACAACAGGGCCCATTAACCTCCCTGATTGCCTAGGGAGACTGCAGCCCAGGCAAGCTCAGTAACTCACTGGATGCCACACAGGCAGCAAGGGGTAGAGCTGGACTGTAAATTCAGTCTGACTCAGGGCTCACCCAACAACTCTGCTGTATTGCAAAGAGAAGCCCAAAGGCAGGCACACCTGTAGCTTCCCATAACAGAACACTAGGATCTAGGGCAGGGTTGATGGCCACAAAGTACAGAAGCAGGTCTAGCCTTGGCTCTCCGAGCAGGTGAGGTCCCCCATACAGTGCTCAGTCATTTTTTCCTTTTGAAACTAATCCACTGATTACTTGATTCTAATTGACAACTACCCTCCTGCTCGAAGCTCCTGACCTCAAGTTTCCTAAAAGAACAATCTAAGATCACCTCAAAGCCAAGGCCCAAACATTCTCTTTAATTACTTGGAGGAATAATATTTCTTTAAAAGGCAATGGAACCCCTGCAGAACCTGTGCCCCTGACCATGCCCAGCCCCTAGAGCATGCCCCCAGACCAGGGGCCGCTGGAGAAGAGGGTTACGGTAATAGGTAAGACACTGCAAATCAGCCCCGAAACTCCCATAGGCTCTGACTTGAAACCACAAAGACTGCGTGCGAGGCACTTGGGCTTCCATGACATACAGGTGCTCAAAGGAGTGCTGAACTGGGGTCCCCACTGGCTATTTGGAAACTCTGAATAAAGAACACAGCAGCAGGCTTCTCCCTTATCCACCTGGGCTAGGTACCCTGTGGGTTGGTCCCGCCCTCTTCCTCTCAGACCACACTTTGATCATTTCCTTTTCACTCATTATGACATCAGTTCTCAAAGGGTAGTACAAGGAACTCTGGGAGGTCTTCCATTTTCCAGTCACAAATCTTTTTTTTTTTTTAACTTCTGTTTATTATTTCTACATAAGAGCATGGTCACATTAAATTTGCCACGTATCTTTTTTTTTTTTTTTTTTTTTTTTTTTTTTGGTACTGGGGATTATCAAATCCCAGGAGCACTCCACCACTGAGCCATATCCCCAGCCCTATTTTGTATTTTTTATTTAGGGACAGGGTTTCCCTGAGTTGCTTAGGGCCTCGCTAAGTTGCTGAGGCTGGCTTTGAACTCAGGATCCTCCTGCCTCAGCCTCCCAAGTGCTGGGATTACAGGTGTGCGCCACTGCGCCCGGCATTGCCACATATCTTTATAAGGCCAGATTTTCTTCAAATCCTCCAACCAAGCGGGGCCCTGTGACCCACACCTCTAGTTCCAGTGGCTCAGGAGGCTAAGGCAGGAGAATTGCAAGTTCAAAGCCAGCCTCAAGCAAAAGCAAGGCACTGAGCAACTCAGGGAGACCTGTCTCTAAATAAAAAATAAAATGGGGCTGTGTACGTGGCTTAGTAGCCAAGTACCCCTGAGTTTAATCCCAGGTACTCCCCACCAAAAAATGCTCCAACCAAAACAATATATTACAGCAGGCTAAAAGAGGGGGAGGATGTGAGAATTCAGTTTCATTTACCAAACCAGATAAAGAGATCTGGAAAAACGAAATGTAAAACACTGCTACTCTTTTCACTAAATATATTTGGGTTGGAAAAATAGTGACATCTCATTTTAAAAATAGAGTATTGTGTTAATATGGGTTGGGTTTATCATTGTTCGTGACTAAATTGATGCCATAAGTAGATTTTTTTAATTTTTCAGTTTTGGTTTCTAATGTGATAAATATTGATAAATACAACCCATATAAATAAAATCTCTTCATGGGATTCTCAATAATTTAAGAGTGTCAGGGGTTCCTGAAGCTACGTAGTTTGCTAACTTAGGGAAGAACCCAGGACAATGCTGGAGACAACTCCACATACCCTTCCCCTCCCCCTTCTCCCTTAGGTGAGGACCTAAGACTGGCACATGTAGATGACATGGTCACATGGTAGAAGGAGCATGAATCCAAGGTGGGGGGAACACCTGGATCTTCCCATGTAACCCAGATGAGCATCCAGAGCCCACCAAACGCATGCCAAACTCAAGGAGTGTGGCAGAGGATTTAGAGTCAGGCTTAAAAATAAGTGGCACAGGTGAGAATTTAGAGTTGGTGGTACGTTGTAGAGATCAAGGTCAGAGGTGGGCATGAGGAAGGGAAGTGCCCCACACTCTCGCCTCAGACTTAGGTCCCTATGAGAGGTGGGTGCTTCGGAGCAAAGCAGAAGGAAGGCCAGATTATGCATTTGACAAGACTAAATGTCGGGCCTCAGGGACAAAATACAGTAAAAACACTTTTCTTTCTGAAAATAGTCTAAGGCTTGACTATTTCCCTGAGACAAAAAATACCTAAGCAGCCCTCACCCCCAACCTCATTTCCTAGACGTGCGGCCGCACACCTGCGAGAGCACCCTAGAGTCACCATCCTTGGTTGGAAGGAAACTGTTTTCACAGACTTTCAACTTCTCCTCACCACCACAAACCCACACACTGCACACATCCTAGACAACCCCCCTGTTGTTTCTGCAAGCCTGGAGAATTCAGAGTGACTTAGTACTTTCTAAGTCAAGGAATCCGGTACTGACTTGAGAAAGAGAATGGGGTTCCAATTCCTCCTGCCATTGATCCTCTTTAGTACCTGAGAAAGTGACTTTCTTCCCTGAGTCTCTGTTTGCGCATCTGTAAAACAAATAGTATGAATTAGATGATGTCTGAGGTCTTCCGTCTTCTGGAATACCATCCATAGGACATTTTTAATATTCCCACAACTATGGGCGATTTATAGCACAAACCTAGAAGAGCAGTAATCCATAATCAGGTCAAAATTTTTTAAGAAACTGGAAAAACTATCATAGGAATAGGTATAGTTCATGAGGATAGCTGTTTCCCCCAAATGGATTCATCCTCTACTTTCTAGGAGAAGGAAGATCAACACACATAGCCAGGCTATAAAAAGTTTGAAAAGCACAGGCTCAAGTCCTTCAGTCCTTCACCAAATATTTAGTGAGACCCTTGGATATGCTCAGAACTGTGCTAACTACTGGGTAAGCCATGCCTGTAATCCCAGTCCTTGGGAGGCTGAGGCAGGAGAATTGCAAGTTTGATACCCATCTCAGAAACTTAGGCCCTAAACCACTTAGTGAGACCCTGTCCCAAAATAAAAAATTTAAAGGGCTGGGAATGTACCTCACTGGTAAAGTGCCCTGGGTTCAGTCCCAGTACCAGAGAGAGAGAGAGAGAAATGTTTGAGCAGAAAATTCTGGAGAATCTGGTAATAGATCAAAATAGAGCAACAGAGGACAGGGAGGAACCAACAAGCTATTTCTATTGTTGGATGGAGGTTACTTTACTGAGTTAGGGAGCACCAAATAAAGGTGAGACCACAGAGAGAAGATGATGACTGCAGTCCCAGATACAGAATCAATTACATCACTTGGAGGACCAGTGCAAAATGAAGATATGGGGCCCCTTGGGCAACAATTATTAAGAATTTCAAGACAGTGAGAGCAGAACAAGTGCAAGACCCTTCTAATCCTGGGACCCTCTGTGACTGCAAAAGTTGTATGTCCACTAAGCCATCCTGCTGGCACATGCCAGGTTTGAGGTGCCACTCATCAAGACTTAGGTAAACTAAGTCCATCAAAGAAACAGTTCTGAAGCTGGGAGAATTCACCAGCATCACCAACTCAGGTGCCCATAATTATCCTAGGTAGCCATCAGGACAGAGAAGCAATATCTCTGGCTTCTGGGTGACCAGCAATAACATCTAGTGTCCTGGTCCCTGATGAGCCTAATTTCTTATATGAGAAGTTAGAGGACATAGTGTTCGGCCCCTAAGGAAAATCCAAATTACTCGATCTGGTGCCACAGTTGCATAAAGGGAAATTCCACATGGGCTGTCCGTAGATCAGCCCTTCCGCTGTGGTTTGCAGTGTCTGCTGGCCACAGTCCTCGGAAGGTCACCCAATCCAGTTTGCATAGCCCTTGCTTGATTTCAAGAAGGGGCTATCCCTAACTTGGGATTCTCCTAAAATTCTATCCCACCAGGCCTTTACTCTGAAATACCCTAATCACAGGTCCAAGTTAGAGGAGCCCAGAGAAGAACACAGCCCACAGACCCCCTGACCCCTCGCCCCTGGCCCCCTGGCCCCCATCCATCCACACTGGGTATCACTGGGTATGTGTGATGTTCATGAGATCTGTTGCAATGAAACCATCAAGAAACCTCTGCCCAATGGGCTGAGAAAGGTTATTCAAGGGAGTACTAGAAATTTCAAGCTAGTGAAATGTTTTCCACACTCAATGTCCTGGGTAAGAAGAAATGAAACTTCCATTGTGTATATATATATATATATACACACACACACACACACACACATATATATAATTATTTTAAAAAAATAAAAATAAAAATAATGGCAGCTAGGAGCCAAATCCCAAAAGGATTCATCATTAGGAAATTGTCTCCCTCTCCCCAAGTGACCCTATTACTCTGCTGAACCCTGAATCCAGCAAGCCAGGAATCTTTATCCTTCCCTTTGCAGCTCCAATGCTGCCCCACAGGGATCCCAGCCTGGTCCCTACGCTTGGGTCTGAACTGCAGAATTACAGGAAGATCTGGGGTGACTATAGCAAGATGGCTGTCATTTTGCCAAGCTTGTGGGTGGATTCCTTGTAAGAACTTGTGCATTGTAGATAGGACCCTTGAAAATCTATTCCACACAACATACCCACATACACCAGCAAGTCTTGTTTGCCCAATTCCTTTTCAGCCAAAATGGCGACACCTACTGGGTGGAGCTTCCCAAAGGATTATTAGGATTTCCTGGGCTGATGTGCCTTTGGACTCAGATTTTACCACCTCCCTTCTCTCTGACATCTTACAACAAAGGATAAGAAAACACAAAGGAAGAAAACCTGGTCCCTGGATGACACAAATGTGATATCAGCCCTGGACTGCAGGTCTCTGGACTTCTTGCTGGGTAAGATAAAAAATGAAATACAGAAATTAGGGAATATTTTGGAGTAGGAGCAGAAGAGAAATATTTTCCCTCCCACAACCTTCTTTTGATTTCCCAATGTCTCTTCACTGGAAAACTTATTTGTATTTAATTAATAGGCATTTCTTAGTCCATCTGGACTGGAGGGCAACAAGATCTAGGCCACTTGCTGCCAAGGAGCTCACAGTCTCATGTAGGCAACCATGTCCTCTGGAATTCACAGGACAAATGGCACCCAGCCTGACATTCCAGTTATCCACAAGTGCCTGCTCTCTCACCTCCTTCCCTCCATGGGCTCTTCCCATATAGAAAAACCCAAATTCAAATCTCCTAACTTGAGATTGTTGGCAATTATGTTTGAGATGTGGCTATGAGTTTGGAACTTTTCTCAATGCATCCCTGTGACTTTTTAGATGAATAGATGTCCTCACGGACTTTAGATCTAGGAGTTATCTATGTTGTTCTTGATGTTCTGTCAGTATAATGGCACATGGTCTTAGCTTTTCAATGTTCATACTTATCCCTTGGTATCAATACTGGAACCTAGGTTGTAGGGAATATAGTAACTTCATTGGCAAAATAAGGACTTACATCAAGGAACTCACCAATAACTATCTCTGTCCATTTGGATGATGAAATTTTGACATGGGAAGAGCTAATTAGTTCAAATCAGTGGAGAAGGATCTACTACCCAACACACACCTGGAGATAATTGGTTATGCCTTTTTCAAAACAAAGAATTCAAATCCTAACTTTAGCCCTATTTAATGGGTTATGGATTAAAGAAAGATACAAATGGCTTTTACACATCTCCTTTCTCCTTACCATCTTCAGCACCAGTGTATATTTACACATATATTTCAAATTATAAGAAGAAAATTTAAGAGATGCTATCAGTCTCCCTGAGTTGCTCTCTGTCCCTCTGAGTGCCTGTGCCCAGCCTCTTTGGTGTCAACCCTCAGCATTGGTTCAGGTTCACAAGGCACTCTGCTATGCCAATCTCAAGTGTATTTGGTCCCTTCTATGGGCTGGACTTGGTACATAAAGATTAATAAGTTAAGTCCTGCTCAGGGAGCTCACAACTGTTGTGGCAAGATAACAGTGGTGCAGGGTTGTAGATTTCGCAGTGTGGTACGCACAGGGCTCTGTGGGAAAAAAGGTAGGATGGGATCTAGGCTGCCATGCTATGGGTCAGGGAGGACCTTACAGCCTTACCTGGGATCAGGGACCCCTGGCCTGGCTGGGCTGCAGTGCTGCATCTGTACCTAGAACATGCGGCTTAGAAAGCAGGGTGCTCCTGTGGGCTAAAGCAGACAAAGCCCAGAAAACCCAGGAACCAAGAGGGAAGGAGAAAGGTGGAAGGCGTGGGAAACCCCAGCCCTGGACCCTTCCTCTCTGCTTACTGACAGCAGAACTCAGTCCAGTAGAAATCTGGTAGAAGCAGAAATTCTTGGGTTAACTTCATTCCTGGTTCTGGAAGACTCTTCCTCCCTTGGCAATAAGTTTCTGCATTGACACTCCCCAAAGGATTGAGAGGAAAGGCCACAGTTCCTGATGCTGATCCATAAGTCACCCCAGCAGGTAAGCCCCTGGGGCCCTATACTTCCCTCCTGCTCACTCCAGACTGACCAGACCCAGAGTGTCTCTCCTACTTGCTTTGGCACAACCTCCTTCTCCAATGAGGCAGACACAGAACCCAGTACCATCAAAGATACCCAGTGCTGAGGCAGGAAGGCGAGGGAATCCCAGAAACCTGGGGGATGCCCTCCACCTGGCCTATTTGTTATTTAAGCACAAAGCCTCCTGGCAGACAGGAGGACAGACACAGCTGTCCCCTTGGGGCATATGGAAAACAGATAAAGGGAGAACAAGTGATTTGTCCTGGAAAAAAAAATCACTTGACAAAGCGAGGACAGAGCCCAGACCTCCTGGCCTCAGGCCAATGCTCTTCCAAGTAAGGGTGTAAACTGGGGTGAGGGAAGACCCTGTGGAAGGGGGAGGTCCGGGCATATCAAAGGAGCCCCCCAAGACCTTCCAGATATCTTCAGAAGTTTGGATGTCACTGCCCTGATCCTTCCCAAATAAAGGTAGGACGACATTTCTCATCCTGACCCCAGCTGACTGCTCTGTTCTTCCCTGCCTTGCGAGCTTGCACACATGCCCGCACGCGTGCACACGAGCGCGTACACACGCACAACTAAGACTGGACTATATATAGCTTTGAGGGGAAGGGGAAGAGAGATAGGGAAAAGCAGGGGAGAAGGCCTTCTGTCCAGCATTCCATGGAATACTGACTCATTTTCTTTGTTATTTCTACATCTTCCCTGCCTCCACCTCTATTTAAAGAAGGGAGGATATTTAGCCCACTCCTCACTTTGACTTGGGAAAACTGAGCCCAGAGACTTAAGGCGACTTCCCAAATCAGCAAGGAGAAGTCCTGGGTATTAAACCAGGTTGAGGGGGGATCCAATTATTTTGCAATCCCAGTGTATTCTGAAATGGTCAATTTGTCCACGTCATTCTGACCTAGGAACACGCGAATGGAACTCACAGCTGTGGGGCTCTGCACACAGAACAGCTGTTCTCCCCAGGAAATTAACTTTTTTTTTTAATTGAGAAGCTGAAAAAAGTATGTTAAAAAAGAGAAAACCTATCCTAAAAATAGCTTAGCTATAATGCAGAAGTTAATCTTCAACCAGTCCTTCTGCTTACAATGCAAAAATTAAAAATTTTAAGTTCAACGAATGCAGATTAGAGAGGTCTAGGAAAGGGAGGGACTTGAATGAGAGAGAGAGAGAAAAAAAAACTCTGCCAGGAAATTGGACCACGGTGGCTTCATAAATGGGCCTCACAATATAAAAAGGGGTGACAGAAGAAGGTCCACACATCAGGGGCTTGCTCTTGCAAAACCAAACCACAAGACAGACTTGCAGAAGAGGCAGAGTTCGCCATGCCCAGCTCAGCACTGCTATGTTGCCTGGTCCTCCTGGCCGGGGTGGCCGCCAATCGGGGACAGAACACCCAGTCTGAGGATAGCTGCACCCACTTCCCAGGTGGCCTGCCCCACATGCTTCGAGAACTCCGAGCTGCCTTTGGCAGGGTGAAGATTTTCTTTGTGAGTATGCTGCTTCCTGTCCCTTCATTCTTCCCGGGACTGCCAGGAGGAGGCATTACTCTTCCTCCTTCTCCACTTTCATCCCCAACACCCATTCCCCTCAAACCTAAATTCTTTAGAGAGTCCCAGATAAATGCCCAGATGATGTGGCAAATCTGCAGGACAAGCTGCCTAAAGGTTCACAAATGCATTCTCTCCTCTACTCAGAAATTTTCTGTAAGATTCCATGGAGATGGATACTTTATTGACTGGGAGAGATCAAGAAAGGTCTGATTGGAGGTGAAAATGCTCCATTTATGTTGGGGCAGAAAAACAGAAACTGCCTCTGCTTAGAGTCACCAGAACTTAATGACTGAGGTTTGGGACAGTACCATGAGGGGAGAAAACTCGCATTAGGACAAGTTTCCCATTCCTAGAGAGTTCTCAGACTGGAGCTGGATGTCCTCAAGGGGCAGAAAGAAAAGCAAAGAGCAGAGCAGGAGGAGGGGTTCAAGGATGAAAGAGTTGACAAAACTGGCTCTGAAGAAAGACTAGGACTGAGTCCAGGTTCTGCCTCTTCTTCAAAATCAGCCAGATTTTTAAAGTAACTTGATCTGGAGTGGGAGGACCTGATTTAAGGATGGGTTCTGGCACCATCGAATATTGTTTTTAAAACTCTCCTTTTAAGAGAGGGCCAGGACTATTCGGATCACAAATTGAAAACTCCATAAATAAAAGGGGATGGGAAAGACGTGCATTTCAGGCATTTTCGCAAATCTCAAGTTCACGCTCCTTCTGTTCTTACAGCAAACAAAGGATCAGCTGGACAAGATGCTGTTAAGTGAGTCTTTGCTGGAGGACTTTAAGGTGAGAACCAGCGGCCAAGGGAGTGTGGGGTGTGATTAAGGGAAGGAAGGCGGGTGGCTGCAGACAGCTGGGTCCCCTTCCTTCACTTTGAAAAGGAGAAGTAGGAAGATCTTCACTCAGCACATCACAGGCAGCCCCAGGGCTTTACAAAGGGCTCCCTCCTTGGGGGGAGGTGGCTGGTTAAAGAAGGTCCCTGGGGAGACAAGGGTGTCCTCTGGAGCTAGCAGCACCAACCCTTCCTCCCAGTCACTCCCACTCTTTGGTGCTTGCCCATAGGGTTACCTGGGTTGCCAAGCCTTGTCGGAGATGATCCAGTTTTACCTAGTGGAGGTGATGCCCCAGGCAGAGAAACACAGCCCAGCCATCAAGGAGCATGTGAACTCCCTGGGGGAGAAGCTGAAGACCCTCAGACTGAGACTCCGACGCTGTGTGAGTAGCAGACCTGTGCATACCATCTCCTATGACCTGGCAGGGTGAAATCCAGAGACACACAAAGACCTAGATTGGCAGAGCTACTTGTGAATTCAGAAAGGTGCCCAGAGTCAGATTTCTTGCTCATTTCTCTCTCTGAGCAGGGTGTGGGAGTGCTAGGCATTCACATGTGAAGATTTGCAACAGCTTTCCTGTTATTTGTGAGTCATTTGTGGGTTATTAACTACGCCCCTCTCTGTTCATGAAAGGGGCCCAGAGCTCAGTCAGGGCTCTCTTGTGTCTTTGGACCTAAGCCTCGGCTCCCAAGAGGGGGAAACCTCACCCACCTCTTCTCAACCTTCAGAAACAAGTCTCTTAGTGTGGCATAAGTGACTGACAAGATTTCCCCCGAGTATTTTAGAAGGGTCAGGAGACTACTGTCCCCAAACAAATGTCTATGAATAAATCTCCCAGATGATTTATTTCTCCAACTGAAGTCTGCCCTCACTGCTGATGTTTTGCTTTGTTCTCTCACTGATAACTGGCAAGTCAATGACAACTTGCTGGACAGGGCTAGGCAAAGGAGTTGGTCCCCATAGCTGGAAGAGTGTCTCCACTTCTCAGACACTTAGAAATGGTCCTCAGTGTCTGATATTAAAAGAGAAAGATGAGAAAATGAGGCAGGAAAAGGAGAGTAGACACTGTTGTGTTCTGGGAGAGGAAGCCCATCACCTGGATTCTCAAGCAAACCAGAGAGACGTTTCATCTCCCTGGTTATTTCTTCTCTATCCCTTGGATGGTGGGTTGTAAGACAGGCAGGTTCAGTTCTCCCCGGGAGTAAGAGGAGTAGGCTTTCAGAATGAATCGCTTCCCTTCCTCATGCTACCAACTTGTCCCCCAAGTGCCATGGACACAGGAGCCAGGGTCATCAACACTTTCTCTTTTCTTCTGCAGCACCATTTTCTTCCCTGTGAAAATAAGAGCAAAGCAGTACAGCAGGTGAAGGAGGCATTTAGCAAGGTGAGCCTGGGTGGTGGCAAAGAGGGTTTGTTGAACATGAACTCTGCCCACTCCTCAAGGGCAGAGGGTGGCAGGTGCTCAGCCAGACTGTCCCACACTTGGAGGGGGTGTGGGAACCTGAGAAATGGGGTGAGCTCCTCAGCCAATGAAGAGCTACTGCCTCTGTTCTGTTTGTTTTCTGTGAAGTGTCTTTGGGAGTTTCTAAATGACTGTCTTTGCAAGCTTTCAGCTTGGATGGGCCAGCCAGCCCATGAACACAGCAAGCTAGGGGTTGGGGAGAGTGATAAAGGAAACAGAAAGTACAGAAAGTAGCTCATTGGGAATCCAGACTGAACCCACACGTGCAGGAAGCTGACACAAGCCTGTGCTCATGCAGACACACCTGGGGGTTCAGCCTGGATTCCCCAAACTCAGAATTCTTACTTATCTAGAGTTGGTTCAAGTTCACCTTCCATCTGCCCCTCATACCTCCCAAAGGGTCTGAGAATATGAACTCCCAAACCAGAAGGGGTTTCACACTTCCTGAGGTCTGAGAACCTCTTAAATCCTATTTCCCAGAAGCCATATGGTTTGCCCTTTTCATGGCCTGGGAACAGTCACTGGGTAGGGCTCCAACATTAGCGGGTATGAGTTCCTTGACAGGTGAAAGCAGCCAGACAGGGCCTGCTTGATCTCTTTTTGCGGTGCTGGGAATTGAACCCAGGGCCTTGTGCTTTCTAGGCAAGCACTCTACAAACTGAGCTATATCCCCAGCCCCCCACCCCCAGCTCGATCTCTTAGTGGGAGAATTCAAACATTAAAACATTTCCTTTCCCTCATTGTCTTGCTTTCAAACTGCTTCCTTTAATATCTTTTCATCAGATTCGGCATAAGCACTATGCAAACACCTGGCCTTTAAAAATGTTGAGGGTATGATTTTGAAAACCTGCTTTGCAGAGTAGATGCAACTCTTACTGCCTGCTGGCCTGTGGGGGCTAAGGGTCAAGGCATGGCCCCTTCCCAAGGCAGCTGGGCATATCGTTGGTTGCCAGGGTCACCCTTCACCTTCCAACACAGGAGAGCAAGAACAGCCTCTGCATCCAGACTCCTGCCCTTCCAAGTAGAAGAGCCCCCTTAGTTTGCCAGGTTTAACCAAGTGTTTCTTATCTCCCTGTGCAGCTTCAAGAGAACGGCATCTATAAAGCCATGAGTGAGTTTGACATCTTCATCAACTACATAGAAGCCTACATGACAACGAAGATGTAAAGTTGAAACATCTAGGATGGCAACTCTACTGGACGCTAGGATATAAATTGGAGATCCCCAAAGTCTGGGTCAGGGTTCTGAGCTAGCCAAACCAGCTCCTTCAAAAACTCTGTTGCACCTCTCTCCTAGAATATTTATTACCTCTGATACCTCAGTTCCCATTTCTATTTATTTACTGAGCTTCTCTGTGAACTACTTAGAAAGAAGCCCAATATTATAATTTTTTTCAGTATTTATTTCAGTATTTTTTTCAGTATTATTTTCACCTATGTTTAAGCTGTTTTCATAGGGTGACACCCTATGGTATTTGAGTGTTTTAAGAGAAATTGTAAGTTATATAAGGGGAAAATAGTGTTACTTGGGGAGCCAATGGGAGCTTCCATCCCAAGCATGACTACACTTTCTAGCCATTGAGCTATTGTCCATGGTCTCCCTCTGATTTCTCTTGTCCCTGGACTCTGGGCCCCTGGAGTGCTGCAAAGACTTACCCTCTTAGGAAGAGAGACCAGGCAGCCCTTTTGATGATTAACCTCCAAGCATCTCTGAGGGATTCCCCTGACCTCATACTCCAACCATTTCATTCTCAAAAGCTGTGGCCAGCTTGTTATTTATAGCAACTTAAAGTTGGTTCTAATAGAACTCAGTTTTAACTACAAGTAATTCAATTCCTCTGGGAATGTTACGTTGTTCGTCTGTCTTCACAGCAGATTTTAATTTTGAATAAATAAATGAATCTTACTCAAATCATGTTTATGTTGTCATTTGACTCCTGTCTGACTAACGTGGTTCCCTCAAGGCTTCCAAGAAACAGAAGAGAAGGGGAGAATGAATTCTACATTCCAGAGAAAGGAAGCCAGCCACTTCTTCAGGAGCAAAAGGAGGCCCCCAACTCGATCAGGAGAAAAAACTATTCTCACTTTCAAAGCCAACAGCAAGACCACTATGGTCTGCTTGTAATTCAATCCTTTAAGACATACTCCTAGGCTGGGACTCAGCCCAAAGACTCCTAGGCTCCGGGGTAGAATGCTTGCCTCCCATGTGCGAGGCACTGGGTTTGATCCTCAGCACCACAGAAAAATAAATAGATAAAGATATTATGTCCATCTACAACTAAAAAATATTTTTTTAAGGGGTTGGGTTGTGGCTCAGTGGTAGAGCACTTGCCTAGCATATAAATAAATAAAATAAAGGTCCATCAATAACTAAAAAATAATATATATAAATATATATATATATTAAATGATGTACCCCTAACTCCTTAAGAATTATGCTGACTTTCAGAAAGATTATTTTGTATATACTGAGATCAGAAAGATAGGCAAAAAAGTTGTTTTAGTCTTTTTTTTTTTTTTTTTTTTCTTTTTTTGGTTTCTTCAAGCTCCACAGGCCCAGAGTTCTCTTGAGGATTAAGAGAAAGTGCTAACTTGGCTCCTGGCCCTAGGAGATAGTTCCAGCACACAAAGTTGGTTGTTGTTGGTAATGACAATGAAAAACTCCTACCAAAGCCTCTTTGAGCTGAAATCAGAGGCACCAGGGCTGGATCCAATAAAGTAGAATGTGGGCCCCCTGGATAGGATACCCAGGACTCCAGCAGCCACTCTTCCTGTCCCCTCCCTGAGCCACCAGACAAATAGGAGAATGGCTTCTGACTGCGGTCTGCTGGTGGAGAGGGGAGGCACCAAGGCTGGGGAAGCCCTACTCAAAGCCTGTGACTCGGGGGAGAGGGGAAAGAAGAGGCTGAGTAAACACTGACTCCCCTCAGGCTCTGCCCAGGCAGCCCTGGTCGGAGAGGGTGGGAGCTGACGGGCTGTGGTCACTTTTTCAGTAAGACCTGACTCACTTCGGTTAAAGTAACCATAGGAAGGAAGTGGGAAGCATCAAAGCTGAAATTCTGAGATGAAAGGTTAGAGTTAAGAATGGAGGCTAGCAGAAGGTGACGGGGGAGGGACAGACTCACTCACGAGTGCGGTGGCCTGGAAATTTAGGCAGTTAGGGCTCGCTGCCAAGCTACGCATGCCAACATGAGGAGGAGCTGGCACCTCTTTCAAGGGAACAGGTGTCTGGGGAAGCTGCAGAACCAGTGTCCACAGCTACAATTCCTGGAGCACCTCTCTTGAGTGTCAGTACTAGGTATACATTCATCAAATGACAGGGCATCATTATTGCTATTTTCTGTAAGAGGGAGTATTATTGCCATTTTTCAGAAGGTTCGGAAATGCAGGAGTTTTTCCTGTGTTTTGTTCAGTTTGTTTTATTGGGGTTCAATAATCTAACAAGCTATAGATCATGTTTGAAGTTCAAGTTTTCTGAACTGCTTTATTAATATAGCCCTTTAAGCCATGAGTTGATTATAGACTAACCTCATGGATCTCCAGGCTCTGGACTTCCTGCTCCTAATCTGTTTGTGTATATTACTGTGATACCTGATATTTATGCTAATAATGTGAACATAAATTAAAGCTATTTTCCATTTGCAGCTGGCAAGCTGGAAGAATCAGCAGCTGTGCAGTCCAAAACGCAGAAGCCCCAGAACAAGAAAGATCAACAGTGCTACCCTTAGTCCAAGACCAAGACTTCTGGAAACTACCTGGAGAATCACTGGTGGAGTCCACTTTGGAAGAGTGAAGAAGTGAGAGTTCGATATCCTCAGACGATCGAAACAGCGATCAAGAACCCATTCAAGAAGAGCTGAACTTGCATCTGCATCTGCTTCCTTGTTCTTCCAACTTTTATTCCATCCTATTGGGCAGTGCCTCCCATGCTTAGAGAGGGTCTTCACTTCAGTTCACTATCCCACATTCCAATCATTCCTAGACAAGCCCTCATGGACACACCCAGAGGCCTCTTAACCATCGCCATCTCTTAATCCAATCAAGTTGACAATTCAGATTAACCATTTCAGGGATTAATTATTAATATCTCCATGTTTCATATAATGAAAATGAGACCCAGAGAAGTTGCATAACTTATCTTTGGTCATCCAGCTATTAAAAGGTAGACTTCATGATCTCAATGACTACACTGAACTCCTAGATATCATTTTCATATATAAATTACTACAACATTCTTCTTTTCTTCTACACAGCAGTATAATTAGGCTGTGTCTCATTGAAAATTCAGGTACATGTTCAGGCACAGTGGCATGCATCTATTCTCCCAGCTGCTGGGGAGGCTGAGGCAGAAGGATCTTTTGAGTCCCAGAGTTGGAGGTCACTTTATATCTTTTTTTTAAGATACAGACTTTAGTATATTGTATGCCTCTTTTTTTTTTTCTCCAGATAGTTTAAATTTTTCTTCTTTGGACTATTGGTTGTTCTGGAGCAAGAGAAATACTGACATGGCTTAGCCATATGGACAACATGAAGAATGAGGAACTAAGTGTAGCATAAAACACTTTTTCTTTTGTGTTAATTATCTATTGCAACCCCCCAAATTTGGCCACTTAACCTAATAAGCATTTGTTATCTTGGGTTTTGTAGGTCAGGAATCTGCGAGTGACAACTAGGAGTTCTGTCTCTGGATCTTTAATGACATTGCATTAAAAATGTCAAGTCAGGGCTGCAAACACTTGGAGGCTTGACTAGAGATGGAGGACTCCTATTTAAGGTAGCTCCTCGCCTGGCTATTGGCAGTAGGCCTCAGATTCCCATGGCTACCCACAGGGGGCCTGGGTTCCTCTCCATAGGTCTTCTTGAGTATGGGAACATCATGGGAGATATCTTCCCCAGAGCCAATGATCCAAGAGAGACTAAGGAGGCAGCTACAGACTCTTTTATGATCCAATATCAAAAATCTCACATCGTCGCTTCCACCACATTGTACTTGTTAGAAATGGGTAAGTATAACCCACATTCAAGGGGAGTGGAATTAGATTCCACCTTTTTTTATTTTTTTAAACTTTGTTTATTTTTTTATTTGTTGCTGAGGATCGAACCCAGTGCCTCACATGTGTTAGGCAAGCACTCTACCACTGAGCCACAACCTCAGATTCCACCTTTTGAAGGGTAGAGTATCAAAGAACTTGTGCACACATTTTAAAACTACCACACCCTTCTAAGAATTAAGAGGAAGTAGCTTTGTGCTGCTGGACTGCTGGAGGGGAAGGAAGGAGGTGGGTAAGCCTCAGTGTGTATGGCTGGACAGTCATCATGGACACTACCACCTTTCAGGCTTCTCTCTTATAGGCTGAGCCCAGTAGATTTATTTCTCTGAACTTTTGTTTCTTATCTGAAAAAGGACCAGAATTTCTTCCCAGGTGCTATGGACTGAATATTTGTGTCTCTTTCTCCCCAGCCCTGACTAAATTCATACTCATATCCTAACTCCCAAAGTGATAATAATTGAAGGTAGAGGCTTTAGAGGTGATTAGGTTTATGTGAGGTCATGAGGGTGAGGCCTTCATGTTGAAGTTAGTGCCCTTCTAAGAAGAGACACCAGAGAGCTTTCCCTCTCCCCTGCCCCACCTTTATCCTTCAAGTGCACTCAAGGAAAAGGTCACACAAGCACACCTTGAGGTAGCTGCCATCTGCCAGCTAAGAGAAGAGGCTTCAGGGTGAAACCTACCTTTCCAGTTCCTTGATGGCAAACTTTCCAGACTCTAGAACTGTGAAAAAAATAAGGTTCTGTGGCTAAGCCACCCAGCCTATGACATTTTCCTATGGCAGCTCAAGCTGACTAATATACCAGGTTTGGTAAAAGGACTAGATGGAATCCCAGGTGTGAAAGTATATATGTGTTTTGAACGTAGAATAAAAAAAAAAATGAGGTTGAGGGGGTCTGTGTGCAACAAGTCTTTTTTCTCTAAGAAGAGCAGCCACCTCATCTTCTCCCAGGTCTTCTCTCTGTCTGGCTGGAGTTATATCTATTTTGTGTGGAAAGAGAGGTTGCCTCATGCTGATCAAAACTCTATTGGCAGCTATCTATTATATCTCTGATTAACAAAAATCAGAAAAAGAAATCATTTCTTTAAAACTTGTTTGAGCAGTTGGGCATGGTGGTGCATGCCTGTAATCCCAGTGGCTAGTGAGGCTGAGGTGGGAGAATCACAAGTTCAAAGGCAGCCTCAGCAAAAGTGAGACACTAAGCAACTCAGTGAGACCCTGTCTCTCAATAAAACACAAAATAGGGCTGGGTATGTGGCTCAGTGGTTGAGTGCCCCTGAGGTCAATCCCTGGTACCAAAAAAAAAAAAAAAATTAAGCAGACAAAATATTTTAAAATAGAAGGTCCCAAAATTAATGGCAGCAATGCTTTGTGATGAAAAGCCTCAAAACCACTGAATTAGACGATCTTCAAGTTCTGCTCAGACCTACAGTCCCTCATCCCAGCCTGTGAGTTCTTCAGTCAGCCAGGTCCATTCCCACTTGACTCTCCTCCAGGACACATCCTGTGTCTGCAGAGTCTGCACCAGTGATCTTCTAGACAGTTCCCCAGTCAGCTGTATAGCATCAACAGCTCCCCCTCTCTCCTGGGTTGAACAGCCATGCAACCTTGAGCTTCTAGAAACCTCTTGGGCACCCTAACTAGAGAAGACATGAAGGAAATAAAAGACCTGAGGAAAAGTAACACAGCTTCCTTCTTATCCCACAAGGATGTTATATGCAGCCTCTCCAGGCAGATGGACCTCGGTTCTAAGCCCATGGCTGCCATTTGCACATCAGCTGCGTGATCTTGAAAAGATAGGCATTTAAATCATGAAAAATAGTGGGCACACCTTGCACTTGTGCCAGCCACTCTACCTAGACCTTTCCTTATAATGCTTTCTGCCTTCCTACCCACCATTTCTTCATAGAAAGAGAAAAGGTTCATCCTTGAACTTGGGAGAGAAAGAAAGGAAATAACATTTTTTGAGTGGCTACTTTCAATTCCCTGAAGTTGGTCTCAAAAATGCTTTGGTTTGTTGAAATAAAATTATATGTATAAATTACAACCACTAGAGTTGCATAAATCCAATGAGTCCAATGAACTCCTTAACATAGATACCTGATGGCCATTCAGAGCAATAATGTTATACATAGATTAAATATAGATTAGATTAAGCTTTATTTGATTACAACACTGGACTTTGTTCACATATGTTCATTCTCCACCACTGTTGCTTATCTGAACAAGAATTCAGCCTACTATCCTGCTTTTTCCCCTTACAATTATTTAAAAGGGAGAGGAGATATCTTGCAAAGTCATGAAACCTTTGCATAACTGACCCTACATTTTGTCCAATATACAACCCAGAATTTCATGTATGTTTGAAAAAATCTTCCTGGATTACTAGAAGAGGGGTATGCTAACTTTGCATTGATGTAACCAAAATACCTAACGAGAACAACTTAGAGGGGGGAAAGTTTATTTTGGCTTACAATTCCATAGGTTTAGTCCATGATGAGCAGACTCCATTACTCTGGGCTCAAGGTGAGGCAGCAAGCACATCATGGTTGAAGGGGATGGCAGATGGAAGCTTTTCAGGACATGGTAGCAAGGAAGCAGAGAGAGAAAGGGTAAAGGGTCACAGGGCAAATGAACACTTCCAGTGACCCAACTCCTCTAGTCACATCCCATCTGCCCATGGTTACCACTCAGTCATTCCATTCAAGCTATAATAGACCGATTAAGTTACAGCTCTCATGATTCAATCATTTTACCTCTGAACATTTCTGCATTAACACCAGAGCTTTGGAGAGACACTCATATCTAACCATAACATTCCACCCCAGGTCCCCAAAAGCTCATGTCCATCTTACAATGCAAAAAGCATTTAATCCATCTCTAAGAGACCCATAGTCAATAGTTCCAGAATTACTTGAAAGTCCAAGTCCAGAGTCTCATCTGAGACTGAAGGCAAGCTCTTAGCTGTGAGCCTCTGTAAAAATCAAAAGCAAGTTACAAATATCTAATATACAGTGTCACAGAGTAAACATTCCCACTCTAAAAAGGAGGAATAAGGGCATAGAAAGAAGAGATGGGACCAAGAAAGACTGAAACCCAACTGGGAAAAAATGGGTCCCATAACTCCATGTACAGCATCTAGGACACATGGTGGCAAGAAGTGTTTTCCAAAGGGCTTGGGCAGCCCCACCCCCTTTGACTTTGCCAGCTGCAGCACACATGGGGCTCCCTTTTAGCCTGGATCTCTCTGTAGCCTACAGCTTTTCTCACCTAACAGTCCATGTTACTGGCATTTCTTAATTCCAGCTTTGATTTCACCTTCATAGCTTCATGTATTACCTTCTTGGGCAGCCTGCAGGGATTCCAACCTTGCTACATTTTGCTGTGCCCCCCAGGCCTTCCTTTGAAATATTAGTGGAAGCCTCCATGAGCCCTTAATTCCACCACCCAGCATTCCTGCAAAACTAGCACCACATGGATGACACCAAGGTCTGCCACCAGTTCATGAAGTAGCCTTGGGATCATGTTTGAAGTGGCCCCTGGGTATATGGGCAGCTGAGTCTGGTGAAAGAGCTTCCTATGCCCCCCTGTATAAGCAGAGCACCCCCAGGATCTCCTCTCAAAGAAGTTCTCCCTTCTATATCCTTGAGCCTGCAGTGGGTCTGGTCTTACAAATTCCAGAGATGCCCTCAAGTCAACTTTTCAATTGCCTCTGTGCAGAGTATTTAGTATCTCTTTAGTGGCCATAATCTTCTCAACAACCCCACATTTCTTGGCCCCAATTTTACAGGCACTTTTCTGGTCCAACTGCAAGTTTTAAAAATCCTTAAGTTCTGCTTTCTGCTCCCAATTTTCACAGTAAATGTGGCTAAAATATGCCAGCAAAATCCATGCCACTGACCGAATGCCATGCTCTCTAGAAATTTCCTCCACCAGATTAATTAACCCATGTTTTTTAATTTGGCCTCAGAACATGGGAAAAATTTAGACAAGTTCTTTGCCAGAATGTAAAATGAGTGGCCTCTAGTCCAATTCCCAACAGAAATATCATTTCCCCTTGAAATCTCATGAGCACAGTCCATATTCCTGTTGGCATTCTGGTCTTCTGATCTCCCACCAGAATCACCCATTAAGCTCTGCTTACAAAATTCTAAGGCTCCTCCATCCTATATCTCCAAACTTTCCAAGTTTCTCGTACAAGTCAGCTCCAAATGTTTCTGAACAACATAGTCAGGTTACTCACAGCAAAGACCCTACTTCTCGATACCAATTTCTGTGTTAGTCAGCTTTGTACTAGTGTGACCAAAACACCTGACAAGAACAACTTAAAGTAGCAAAAATTTATTTTCACTCACAGTTTCAGGGATTCAATCCATGGTAAGCTAATGTCATTGGTCTGGGCCCAAGATAAGGCAGCACATGGCAGAAGGATGTGTCGGAAGGAAGTGGCAGATGGAAGCTGCTTAAGGGGAATGTGAGTTTCCCAACCTAACCCTACCATATCCCCTCTGCTAAGGCTGAATTAGTAACTTAGATTGGTATACAATGCCAAATAGCCAATCTGATCTCATTACATAATAATCTCTGCATTCATATTGGACAGTGATGAAACCCAAATCAAAACAGGCAGATTGGCTTCTCCCTGACTTCTTCCAAATCCAAGTTCTTCCAAGATACACATTTATTCGTTCAGAGCTTATTATTCTCTAGGAACTATGTTGGGTGCTGAGAGAAGAGCAGTGAATAAGGGAGACGTGGTTCTTGTCCCCATAGGTTTAATAGCTGTGGAGGAAACAGATATGACAATGTTAACTACACAACTTTATTATAATTGTGATTTCTTTTTTTTTTTTTTCGAGACTGAGTCTCATTATGTTTCCCAGGCTGGCCTCCAACTCCTGTGTTCAAGCAATCCTCCATCCTTGGCCTCCTGAGTACAAGCATGCACCATTGCACCTAATTATGATTTATGCTAATTAGAAGTGGGAGATTTTAACAAAACAACTAACCTTCCATGAGAAAGTGACATTCAGCTGGACATGAAGGATGAGTGGAAATTGACCAAATGAAGAAGGAGATGACAAAAGCAGAGAGAAATGCATAAAGATCACTTAAGACTAAAAGAAGACAAAGGAGGAGGAGGAGG
Organism: Glaucomys volans; assembly: GCA_020662805.1. Lineage (NCBI taxonomy): Eukaryota > Metazoa > Chordata > Mammalia > Rodentia > Sciuridae > Glaucomys > Glaucomys volans. The sequence goes on along the minus strand of JAJEJO010000616.1, from coordinate 388,461 downwards.
AGCAGGAGGAGGAGCAGAAGGAAGTAGTAATGGTGGTGGCAGGTGGATGGTCTCTGGTCCAAGAGATTTGTACCAATCCACAACATAGCTATATCTTGTCCAGGGCCTTCTGAAATCTCCAACCCATCTCATGTTCTGAGGCCCCCAGGTAGGAAGGAATTTAAACTGAGGAACTAAAAAATGAATCACAGAAAGTAAAGGACATTATGCTCAAGAGAACAATTTAAGATGAGCTTGGAGAAATGGGCAGGGGCCTAATCATTCAGGGATGGTAGTCTGTGGTAAATATACTAGACATTAAAAGTAAAGGGAAACCATGGATAGCTAGTAAGCAGAAAAAAGAATACATATCCTCCTTCTGAGACTATTCATGGCCACTTGCTTCCAGTCCAGACAAGAGGAAATGGCAGTCAGACTGCAGTGGTAATAAACAAGAATTGAGAGAGGGTCCCAATATTTAGGAGAGATTAGGTGATGGCCAAGATGAACCACAGAGTTCTGGCCTGAGCAATCTGGGTAGAGAAGAAGCAAGTTTGAAGGGCAAAGTAATGCAATCTATATTGGCCCTGATGAGTTGGATGGGGCACTAAGACTGACTAAAATATCCAGAGTGGTCAGATGGATATTGAGATCTAGTCTGGAGGATGATCTGAAGGTAGAAAGGTGGTAAGTAACGCCATAGAGATGGATACAATTACCAGGGCAAAGGGTGTGGAGTAAGAAAAGAGCCCAGATCAAACCCTGGAGAGCCCAGATATTTATAAGTCAGAACTCATTCCAGAGTGGTTTAAGTGGTGAAAGAAACCCTAGAAATCATGGCATCTTTTTCAAGAAAGAAAGATTGATGAGCTGGATCAAATACTATAGGAAGATCATGTCTGGTAGTGAATGGAGACATTTTTTACTTTATCAAGAAGAGTATGGGGAGCAACAAGAAGGAGTAATGAATGGGGCTGCACATGAAATGGGATGTCCAAAAGGGAGAATGACAAGTGCAGACAGCTCTTTCAGAATATTGAGCCAACAGAGAGGAAGAAAAAGTTGAAGATGGAGGAGATGGGAAAGCATGGAGTCAGTTTCCTTAGAAAGCAGGAGGGGTTGGGATTTGGGCAGAGGAAATAACTGCCTTTGAAATGAGGAGGAAATCTCCACTGAATAATAACAGGAAGGAAATAGAGATGGCGGGTACAGAAGCAGGTTAGTTTGAAGAACTGTTGGCAGGAAGTTGAGGTTGTTTCCATCGGATGGTTTCTATTTTCTCTTAAGAGAGTGAACACAGAAGAGAGAATGCAAGGAGATATGACGAGAGAGATAAAGATTGGAAGTGATGTTTGCAGAGATGCAGAAAGAAAACAACTCCAGAGAAATAGATTTCCAGACAGTTCTGAGGCCAGTTGAGGTAGACAGTTGTGGATTGATGTAGTCTGCCAGATTGTATGAGTTTTCTTATGATTCTTATGGCAGCCTGGGATGAACACATAGAAGGTATGTGTTCACACCTTTGCCTGTGATCATCTGCATCAAATGCTATGGGAAAATCATGTCTGGTAGTGAAGGATGAACACACAGAAGAAAAAAAGTTGAAAGAGTATAGGTAAGAGCCTGATTGGGAAAATAGACCAATGAGTCAAGGTTGAATAACAAGAAAAGCAAAGACAAGACAGCCAATAAAAAGGAATGGTGTAGATGAGCCCATGGACTGGAAGACCTTGGCCATGAGGTCAAGGAATAGTTGTGAGGGAGGTTCTAAATCACCAAGGAGAAGAGTCTGTAGCTAGAGAGTGAAATGCCTGAATGAGATTTGGGAGGTAGGCCAGTTTTGAGAAATGCCAGATTCCAATCTATAACCATTACAGCAAATGGCTGAGTAGAAACAGAGAAATAAGTCATTGGAAATATAGAAGTCATGGAATTCAAAAGTCACATCTTGGTTGAGTCATCCACAAGGACACTGAAGTCCATCAGGCTCCCAGTAGCAGAAGGGAGATCAGTAGGAGGCAGAAGGAAGAACATGAGATAGGTACTCAAATCATTTGTGAATGAAGGGGAAGAGATTTGAGTATGTTGGAACCCCTGTGAATTCCAATTTCCACCTATATCAAGTTCTCAGAGTTTCATACACTGAGCAAATGGTCATTTTTAGATTTCCTAAATCACACATTTAGATTTATTGGGAAGACTCCCTCGTATGACTAGAATTTATATTTTGAAAACATCTTACCAAATTGAAGTCACTTTTACGTCAGAAAAATAACAAATATCCAAGTATTAATCACACACAACTCTAGAGTCACATCAAGAAGCTTGTATTTTTGTATTGAGATGAATCATCATCCAATGACACACCAGTTGGGAACCTCTTCCTCTGATGTACAGATTCTTTATTCCCTCAGCCTCTACTAGCTCACATGTTACCAATGAGCTCAATTTCTTTCCTACCAGAAAGGAGATGGAAAATTACCACCAATAAATTGTTTCTTCAGGTCTAATATAAATCTCTTTGTAAAAATAAAAGTCCCTACAAAATCAGCAGTGTAAAAATCTAACCCACCATCATCTCAGTGGCATCCAAGCATCAAACATGTGGCCTAAAGCTATCTAAATCAGTGCTACTCCACTTAGGCTGAGGACCAGTGCTGGTCCAAAAATTGTTAGTGATTTGTGGCAAGGTAAGTACAGAAATTAAGTGTTTAGAAAACTTTATAGTAAATTGACAAAGCATTATTTTTAGTTTGTTAAATTGACTAATTTTAAATGGGACTTACATTTTTGTATCTCTTCATGCTATCTTCTTTTCACTTTCCTATTAATTCTTTTTATTATATTTCATAAAAATGCGGATCCACACTGGATTGGAATTTTTCAAGTCTGGTTCTTAGCCCAGTAGTTTCAGATGCACAGGTCTAAATCACACTCCCACACTTGTTCCCAGACTCATGCAAACTCGTAAGCTGGAAGAAAGAGATAGACATGAGTGGGAGACACACATTTATTATACCTACACTAACCCAATTTCAAATCCTACCACTTACATTGATCTTAGATAAGCTACATAATTTTAATTCCAGTTTTGAAGGAAGAAATAATGATCCTTGACTTGCAGATCTGAGATGAAGAGATTATGCTATAGCCCAGGAAAATACAAAACCCATGGCAAAGACTCTGAGTTGCCTTACAGATCAACCTGGTGAATTCATAACCTATTTGCTCTGGTGAGTCTCCCAGGCCTTCCCAATGAGCCATTCACAAGCACAGTTGGCATACACTGCCTATGACCCCCAGCTCAGGCAAGGTAATCAGTACTAGCCACACCACCCATATCCTGTCTCCATCATATCTAAAGAACTAGGAAGGAAATGTGGCAGCTGCTGTTGGCTGCCATTGCCCTAGTCTCTCATGATAAGGATCCTTGATTTTGTTCAGGGGAACAGTGCTTCTCCTGTGGTGATTCCATTTTTCGTGTCCAGTGACTGATTTAGAAATGGATTTGTCATGACACCTGGCCAATGAGACATGAAGGGTTGTCTAAATCTCTAGGACTACAGGATTACTAGAAAATATTCTTCTTACTCTTAAAAGCAAGAAAACTAGGTGCTTTTTTTTTTTCCTGCCTCTAAATGTTGTCCACATCTGAAGCCTAAAATCACTGAAGGCCTCTGGAGACTATGAGGGGACTAAGCCTAAGAGGTTGAGTCAGCAGAAAACAACAAACAAAATAACAGAAAGAGGTAGGATTTTGATGACTTTGTCAAACCCACAATTTAGCTAATCCTAGATCAGAACAACCTCCACATTTTCAATATGTGTAATAATCATTTCCCTCTGACAGAGTCATTTTTAATTGGGTTTTTGGTTTCTTGTAGGCAAAAGTATATACAAAACAGATAAGTGATCTCTTGGGCTGCCAACCGTTGGGCAGTCAATCTGGGGTCTTCACCTACTCCCTTCATTCTCAGCAGCTGAGTCACTTCTGACTCACCCAGTGAACCCCTAATATTTGAAGAAGTTCAGGAGGCAAGGAGCCCATTTTCTTTACCACAGGACACGACTTCTAAGTTTTAGCAAATTCTCAGGTCAGCCCCCTTAGAATACCGTCTTCTCATTTCTCAGTTCTACAGAGCTAAGTATAGGCTTTGAGACTGAATGAAAGGTGTGGGGAGCACCTGCTAGTGGACCTGGCTTCTCTCACACACCCTAACCTAGGCCCCCTTTCTCCTGAGGTGGACCCTCCTCTCCAGCTCTTTCCAAGGCCTGTCCATACCTGTCATCTTCTAGGAAGTCCTTCACCACAAGGCAAGACCAGTCTGTGCTACAAATTTAGATGCCCACGATATTCTGCAATGATTCTAGTCATTCCCTATGAGCTTGACATTGTCTGCCAATCCTGATTGTGCATCTTTGAATGTGGCCCCAAGACCTCAATAATGCCACACACACAGAGTCATTGAATAAATGCTCAAGTTCAACTTCTCTATAGTAATAAAAATCACAGACATTTTGAATTAGACCCTCAATGGCTCTCTTGTCTAACTGCTGCCCACAGTGACCCTACAGATGAACATCTAGCTCATACTTCAGCGTGGGCAATGAAAGAATTCACTACTTGTGTGTAGCCTATTTCATTTCCAGACAGCTCCCATTATTGAAAAGTTCTTTTAATTTTACTATTGAGCCCAAATTTACTTCCTTATAACTTGCCATCAGTATGTCTATGTATCTTTATGGGTTAAAATAAAAGTATTCCCTGTATTCATGTAATAGTCCTACACTTACTGAAGTCAGATGTTACATCTCCTCTACATCTTCCTTTATCCAAACTTTATCCATTTTCAGTTAAGTCATCCCCAAAAAAGGTGTGGTTTCCAGATTCTTTTCCATGTTTCTTGTATGAATTCCAATTAAACATTTCTCTCTTAAAGCTTAATTTATTAACTACAGTTATCATACTGGACAAAGGCATCAAAAACATACATTGGAGAAAAGATAGCCTATTCAACAAATGGTGCTGGGAAAATTGGAAATCCATATGCAACAAAATGAAATTAAATCTCTATTGCTCACCCTGCACAAAAATCAACTCAAAGTGGATCAAAGACTTAGGCACTAGAACAGAGATCCTACACCTAATAGAAAAAAAAGTAGACCCAAATCTTCATCATGTCAGCTTAGGACCTGACTTCCTTAACAAGACTCCTTAAAGCACAAGAAGTAAAATTAAGAATCAAAAAATGGGATGGATTCAAACAAAAAGGCTTCTTCTCAGCAAAGCAAACTATCAATAAAGCAAATAGAAAGCCTACAGAATGGGAGAAAATCTTTACAACACACACCTCAGGTAGAGCACTAATCTCCAGGATATATAAAGTTCTGAAAAACCTTAATACCAAAAAATCAAATAACCCAATCATTAAATAGGCTAAGGAACTGAACAGACACTTCATAGAAAAGAAATGCAATTTATCAACAAACATGAAAAAATGTTCATTATCTCCTGCAATTAGAGAAATACAAATCAAAACTACTCTAAGATTTCATCTCACTCCAGTCAGAATGTCAATTATTAAGAATTCAAGCAATAATAAGTGTTGGTGAGGATGTGGGGGAAAAGGTACTCTCATACATTGCTGGTGGGACTGCAAATTGGCACAATCACTATGGAAAGCAGAATGGAGACTCCTCAAAAAACTTGGAATGGAACCACCATTTGACCCAGCTATTCCACACCTTGTTTATACCCCAAAGACTTAAAATCAGATACTACAGGAACACAGCCACATGAATGTTTATAGCAGCTCAATTCACAATAAACTATGGAACCAAACTCACTGCCCTTCAACAGATGAATGGATGAAGAAAATGTGGTACATATATACGATGGAATATTACTCAGCCTTCAAGAATAATGAAATTATGGCACCTGCAGGTAAATGGTTGGAACCAGAGAATATCATGCTAAGTGAAATAAATCAATCCCAAAGAACCAAAGGCCAAATGTTTTGTCTGATAAGCAGATGCTGATCCATAGTGGGGAGAGGGTAGGGAAGAATGAAGGAATTTTGGATTGTGCAGAGGGGAGTGAGGGGAGGAGTGGGGTGTGTGGATGGGAAGAACAGTGGAATGAGACAGACATTATTACCCTATATGCATGTATGATTGCACTACTGGTGTGACTCTGCACCATGTACAGCCAGAGGAATGAGAAGTTGTACTCCATTTGTGTACGATGTGTCAAAATGAATTCTATTGTCATGTATAATTAGAACAATTTTTTAAAATTTTTTAAAGTAAAAAAAAAAGCTTCATTTATTAATTCAACAAATATTGATGTTGTTTTTCTCTGTGCTGGGCTTATAGCAGGGAAGCAGATGTGGATCTTGCAGTCCAGGAGAGAAGACAATTAAACAGTGATGCTAAAGAGCAAGGTATGCTAGATCACAGCGTTGCACAGCTCCAGAGATGCCATTCACACATAGCATGCTGCAGATTCCACCCCCCGCCCCGGGAGTCATGCAACTTGGTAGCAGCCACAGGTAGGAACAAGCAAACTGTAGAAAGTCCTCCCTGAAAGAAAGAATATTTAAGTTGATACCTGAAATATCAGTATTCATTAATCAGGTGAAGCAAGAGAGAAAGAGTGTGCTGGTCTACGAATCCAGCACATGAAAAGATGTAGAGGCAACAGGAAGGGGTGAGAGAGGAAGAAAGTGGAATATAGCCAAAAGAGGCTTGCGGATCATAGAAACCAGACTTTGCAACGTCTTTTAGACGATGTTAGAAATTGACTCATATCCTAGAGAGGGTGGGAATCCACTGGAGGCTTTAAGCAGGGAAATAGCTTATTTGCATCTGGTGACTATGTAGAAAGTGGGTTAGAGGAGAATCAAATCAGAGGCTGAGACACCAATTCAAAATCTGCTACACACATCCAAGTCCAACAAACAAATCAAGACAGTGATCTGAACCAAAATAGTAGCAGTAGAAATAAAATGTAAATTCCATCAACATATTTGTGAGCTAGTTGATGTAAAGTCAATTGGATTTGATGACTGGCTGGATGTGGAAGAGGAAGGAGAAAGAAATTAAGGGCATCTTAGACAAATGGCCAGAGGTGCCATCTATTGAAACTTGAAACCCAGAAGTATACCCAGGGTTCAAAAGAATTGAGGAAGATGAGGGGCCTAATTTTGGATATATTCAGTTGAGATACTTGAAATATCTAGAGATGTCTCATTGGATTCCAAGAGACAACTCCACAAGATACTGGAGTCATCAGTACTAAAGTGGTAACTGAAGCCATGGGAAAGGATGTAAACTCAGAAAAAAATAAGTACAATGAGAAGAGAAGGTTTAAATTACCAGGGAATACAATCACTCACTGTTGAGTTTAGGAAGGGGTATCAGCAAAGGAGGCCAAGGAGGAACAGCTAGACAGATGAAAGGGGAAATGGGACTGTGGCGTCACAGAAGCCCAGGGAAACAGGAAGAGCCTGACATTGCTGAGAGTCCACTAGCTGTGCTGGCCTAGGAGGGTCAGATGCCCACCCTCCTCTGGGATTATCTGTCTAGACACAGCCTCGTTGCGCTAATGCAGATCTGTTAGCAGCATCCTCGCCATGCTGTTGACCATTCTGGTGCAGTAGGTTGAGCTGTGTCTCCCTGAAGTTCTATCCAAGTCCTAACCCACAGCACTTGTGACTGGGATCTTATTTGGACATAGGATCTTTGTAGTTGTCATCAAGTTAAAATGAGGTCACACTTAGGGTAAGCCCTAGAGTGATTGGTGTTCTTATAACAAGACAAAAATTTAGATATAGAAACATAAAACATGGGAAAGATGGCCACATGAAGATAGATGCAGAGATGGGAGTTATGTTGCCACAAACCAAGGAATGCCAAGTACTGACAGCCATCACCAGAAGCTGGAAGAGGCAAGGAACTCCTTGTCTGGATTCCTCTGGAACCTCCAGAGGACTCATGACCCTGACAATACCTTGATACTGGACTTCTAGCCTCCAGAACTTAAACTGTTGGTTTAAGTCATCCCATTTGTAGTAATTTGTTATAGCAGCCCTAGGAAACCAGTACCTTAGAGTCAATTAAAATCTTGAATCTTCATTATTTGTATTATGACCAAGTTATCTCATCCTCATTCTGTATTATATGTTGAGATTCTTTTAAATAAAATTTACACTCATTAGTGTCTGCTTTAATCTTAGATATTTTAGATAATTGATCTGATCTGAAAAAGAATAAACTTCTTTTTCATATCTTTGCCCAAGTTGATTGCTTTAGCTTTCCATTACTATAATAAATACCTGAGAGAAACCAGTTTATAAAGAATAAAGACCACCAATAATTTTTTTTTTTTAAAGACAGAGGGGAAAAAAAGAGGAAAGACTTATTTGGTCTCACTGTTTTGTAGGCTTCAGTCCATGATCAGTTGAACCCATTGCTTTGAGGCCTCTGCTGAGGGGGCACCACATCATGGCAGGAGCACAGAGTAGAACAAACCTTTTCACCTCACAGTGGCAAAGCAAAAAAAGGAAGAGCAGTAGACCAAGGTCACACAATCCCTTTCAAGGGCATGCCCCTAATGACCCTACTTCTTCCTACTAAGCTCCACTTCCAAAAGTTCCACAACCTCCCAATGACATCAATCTGGGGACTCAGTCTTTAATACTTGAAACTTTAGCAGACATTTAAATCCAGACTATAGCACCTATAGAAGATTAAACATGGTGGCCAAGGCCATAGCACATCAGATGTCAATCATAGTTCTTCTCCTAGCTAGAAATAATACATAACTATATCTTATCCACAATGGATCACACAAGACTTTCTCAGGTGCCTTGATGAAATCCAGATATACCAAGTCTAATGGAAATCCAAATCTATTCATTCACAGACCATATGAAATAAGTAAACTTGTCTAGATCTGAATGACCTCAATTCTGCCCTCTTCACACGTTAGGAACCAAATAAAAGTGTCTATTCATTTTAAGTGAATTTCAACTTCTCTCCTCAAGTGATCAAACCCCCAATGCCATTTATCTATTTGTTTCTCGGTCTTCACATGTGAGGTACTTTGCAAAGACACAACTATATAGTTCCTCTAAACTCTCTGCACCCACCTCTACAGACTCTTCCTGCCTCAGGTACCTCCCTAGACACAGTCCCAGTAAGCCTTAAAGGAGGGACCTGAATGTAAACTCTTAGTGAATCCTAGTACTATCACTGTCTCTTCTACTTATTCACACACCACTGGTTTCGTTACACAGCATTCCACTCCATGCCAAAGGTAAAAGAAGCATAGGGAACTGCCCCATAGAAAGTGAAAGTGAGCAGGAGACTGAGAAGGAAAAGCAGTGGGTACCAGCAACTCCTCTGCTGATGTGAGAAATGCGGCACAGAAGCTAGAACTTGCTGAACAGGAGGTGGGACAAATTACAACCTTGTTTATTGCCAGAAACCAAAGCAGTGTGTGCAGTGTTGACTGAGGAGGAGAGCAGCCGGGAAGGACACACCTGTGCATCCATTCCTTTCCTTCAGTCTTGACTTGCAGTGCCCTGGACCTAGGGTATGCTTTTTTGTTGTTGTTATTACTGGGGATTGAGACCAGGAGCACTTAACCACTGAGTCACATCCCTAGTCTCTTAATTTTTTATTGAGAGATAGGGTTTCACTTAGTTGCTTAGGCCCTTGCTAAGTTGCTGAGGTCAGCTTTGAACTTGTGATCCTCCTGCCTCATCCCAAACCACTGGGATTACAGGTGTGCACCACCATGCCTGACTGAAGGGTATGCTTTTTTTAATTGGTGCATTAAAATTGTATATAATAGTGGGATTCATTTTGCCACTCACGCGTGCAAGTAACATGATTTGACCCCTCTCATTCCCTAGTACTTTCCCTTTCCCTCCCTTTCTTACTCCTCTGATCTGCTTGCTGTGCTCTACTGATTTCCCTTCTATTATTGTTATTTTAATTAGTGCATTATAATTGTGTGTGTATTGTGCATGAACGTGCGTGTGTGCATGTGGGATTCATTGTGGTAAATTCATATGTGGACACAGCATAATTGGTAGATTTCATTCCCAGTACTTCCCCATTCCCTCCCCTCCCTCTCACTCAATCTCCTTCCTCTACTCTCTTGACCTTCCTTTCGTTTTCATCAGATCCCCCCTCTTTCTCTCTCTTTCTCACTAGCATCTACATATGAGAGAAAACCTTTGACCCTTGACTTTCTGAGCCTGGCTTATTTCACTTAGCATGATGTTCTTCAGCTCCACCCATTTATGTGGTATGTTCTTTGGTGGTGATTGTACTGTGATGGGCTTTTCCTGTCTATCCTTCCCCTATTGTTTCATAACATATATAACACTCTCCAACCTATCTTTTTACCATGGGAAAATACTATGAATGGATAAAAATATAATAATTCTGTAAAACAAAGAAAAGATCCATCATTCCAGAATCCCAGCAGCTTTGTCCCCATGTCTTAAATCAAATGAGTTCACAATCCATAATCTCTTTGCTGACAAAGAACACCCTCTCTGTAGTCAGAAATTTTTTTTTTCAGAGTTCCAAAATGCTACTTAAGATTTTGGAATTAAATAGACAGAAAATGATTGTATCTAGAAAATCAGTTTTATCATGGATGTTGTACTTAAGGTAGCACTAGATGCAATGACAGATAAACTCTGAAATCTCAGCAACTTAACATAACAGGAGTTAATTTCTCACTCACAGAAAGAGTATATGTGGAGAGAGCAGCAGCAAGCAGGAGTGGGGGTAAAGGTGAGAACCCGGTTCCACGTGTCATGCATGCTGATAGAGACTCTGTTCTAGCCACCCCTCAGAAACAGGATGGGCCACACACATCCAAAATTGGTTTGAATGTCAAGATGGACAACACCACACAGGCATTGAGAGGAAGCAGGGTAGGCTCACCAAGAAAGCCTAAAAATGGCTTGAGAGGGCACAGGGAGGGGCAACTGGCTTGGGGTTTGAATGGGCCGGTAAGGATTCCCAGGTACCAGCAGGACTTTCATGATTTGAGCTTCCTACCAGTGCCAAAGGAAAGAGTACTCTGGTTTTCTCACCAGCTTTGTGGGGCAGGAAGGGTAAAAGACTTGCAAGTTGTCAGCAAACACCAAAGACGGAGCTATATCCTATCACACTTTGCTATCGTCAATGCAGGGCTTCCAAGATTGCCCTTGGTTCCAACTGCACCCAGCAAATAAGGAAAAAGGAGATATGTAGAAAGTTCTAACAGGTCAGGCCTAGGAATGGTGGGTGTATTTGTTTCCATCCACACTCCATTAGTCAGAATCAAGTCACCTAGATGCAAGGGGGTTGGAAATGTAACTGGCTCAGCAGAAGGGGCAGGAATCTTGAGTGTACCATCAACTCTCTCGGCCCCAAGTGCACATAAGCAGCAATGGATCCAGGTTTTCCAGGTCCAAAGCCTGAATAATTTGGAAACCGTCTTTAATAAATAATACAAACTACAGATTAAAAAAATTAGCAAAGGGTCATTGCAAGTCAAGGCTCTGAAGTTCAAGTTCAAGTTCATTTTCTTCCTGATGACTCCAAAGAGGCCATTGCCTGTCACCCTTCATGTTCAGTAAAACCAATCAAGAAAGGAATGTGGTTTCTGATGTGGCCGCAGAGCTACTTACTGGAAGGGTGTAAATTCTGGCGTTGGTGGCCTCAGCTATAGAGTCCAAGTCTAGTCTAGATCCTATTAAAGAATTGGTAAACAATACTATTATATATTTTGGGTTAGTAGAGACAGATAAAATGTTACCTCTTTGCAACCTCAATACCTAAAGAAATTACATCTCCTTGTTTTTTGCTCTGTACGTGGGTATTCAGAGTGGAGTAATATCTGATTTAAGTAACAGATTTACAACAGTGAAGCCTGACAGATATTATCCATTGGTGTTCTGTGACTTCCGAAAGTTTGAGAAACACCAGTACCCCTTTGTGGGCCTCCAAACTTGAGGTTCTGTGATTCAGAGAAGCCCAGCATGTCCGTGCCTCAACCCACTCTCTGACGTGCTAGGTAGGCAGATGTGATACCAACCCAGAGAAGAGTTAGGACCGATCGAATTGTGACACTCCACTTCCCCTACAGGCCCCAGGAGCAAGGAACATGCCCCAAACCTACAGTGGGGTGGCAGACTTTGCTCTTCCTCAGAATGGCTCATTGGAATGGGAAGACGAAGGGCTGGACAACAGCAGGGATTCACTGTCAGTGTCTCTGCTCTGCTCGGCTCCATCGGGGAAGGGCACTTTGTACATACATGCCTCCTTATATTTCCATTTTTATTTTCTGATTTTCTTGTTTGTTTATTTGTTTTGATTCCAGGGATTGAACCCAGGGGCTCTCAACCACTGAGCCACATCCCCAGCCCTATTTTGTATTTTATTTAGAGACAGGCTCTCACTGAGTTGCTTAGTGCCTCACTTTTTTGCTGAGGCTGGCTTTGAACTCACAATCCTCCTACCTCAGCCTCCTAAGTTGCTGGGATTACAGGCATGTGCCATCATACCCAGCTAATGATTTCCTTATTTATATATAACTGTATTGAATCACATTGAACACAATTTTGGAAGCTTCCATGTGGGGAAAAGTGTCATAAAATACTAAATATAAATAATAAAGTTAAAAACACACACACACACACACAAAGATTGGTTGAAAGATTGCCCCTGTCAGGTCTGGGCAAATACTGGGTGATCTTTAACTCTCAGCTTCTTTTATCCTCTGGTCCATTATCTACTGAGCAGGATCTGTGTACTTCCCTGCAAGGGCCCAGGATAAGGGCAACCTTACTCCAAGGGCAAACTGTCCTCCATGCACCCCAAGAGGCTGCGCAAGCCTGTGGGCAATTTGTCTGCAGCAGTTCCCGCTTCACCTGCCAGGAGGGGGGTTGGAGAATGAGATGGGTAGGAATGGTTAGTGTGGTAATTGCCACAGGGACCCACTGAGGGCAGAGCAAGAGGAAATGGGCTGAAGCAGCAGCAGTGGGATGGGGTGTGACAGAGGGAAGCTTTCCCCTCAATCAGGGAAGGAGGAGCGTCTCTGGTGACAGGGGAACTAAAAAAATCAGAGTGACATCCAAATTCCTCCAGGAGGTCTTCCCGGATCTCACTGATCTCTGGGGACCTCCTGGCCTGTGAGCACACAGTGCCGTCTCTGGCACACGCTTTGACACCTACTCATACAGCAGCTGGTGTCCTGTACACCTGCAGTCTCTGCAGAGGACTGGATGCTAGTAGGTGCCCACCACCCTGCAGCATGTATTTGAGAGCCTGCTCTGGTAGGTCCTGGGGATGTATCCATGAATGAAGCAGACACAGAGTCCTGTCCTGGCTAACTTTACAGCCATTGTAAGTAAGCTATACATATTTCTAAAGAGTGATCAGATCCATGGGGGAAAACTGAAGTTGGGAAACTTGGTATATATAGTATACTTCAGTGAAAATGGTTTCTGAAAATGGTTTCTAAAAAGAGAGCCATGAAGGGGTATGAAGAGTGCTAGCCTGAGGAGTGAGGGGAGTGTATTAGTCAGCTTTCTGTTGCTGTGATAAAATACCTGAGATAAACAACTTAAAAGGGTTCACCATTTCAAAGGTTTCAGACCATGGCTGCTTGACCCTGTCACTTTAAGCCTGTGGCAAATCTGGACATCATGGCAAGGAACACATGGTGGAGCAAAGCCACTCACATCATGGTATGTGGGAAGTGATAGAGAAAGAGGAGGGCAGGTGTCCCAATATTGCCTTCAAGGACATAGCCCTAGTAACCTCATGATGTTCCCCTAGGCCCCACCTCCTAAAGCCTGCACCATCTCCCATAGGGCTAAAGACTGACAATCAGGGCTTTAGCACATGGCCTTTGGGGGACATTTAAGACCCAACCATCTTGGGGAGGGGGGAAAGACTGCAATTTTAAGTAGGGTGGGCATCACTAAAATTGTGACACATGAACAGGACTTAAAGCAGTCTGTATGGATAGCTGAAAAAGGAATGTTCCCTCCTGGGGAACTGGGGGTGGACAAAGTGGCTTACACTGTGTCCTTCTGGCCCTTTAGGCCCAAGAACATTGTAGGCCCCAAAACTGTGGCTTGGCCTTCACAAGGACAAGGGGCCCAGAGTCTCTCTGAGCCCTGGGTGCTTCTCCTCTTTGGCTATGGGAGGTGTTCCAAGTAGGCTGCACACCTCCGCCAAAACTCAGGGACCTGCACTAGCAAGGACTGTTTCCTAGGTACTTAATGGAGTTGACCCTCAGACTAAAAATCTATGAAATGGGGTCAATACCACTCCCCTCAGGGGTCGTTGGAGGACTGCAATCCAAAAGAGAAGCTCACCAACGGAAGTGGGTTTTCTGAACTGAGCTGAGAGTCTCTGGGCACGTTTGCTATGTGTCAGGACTGGGTCAAGGGTTAACACTGATCAGCTACGTTTCTCACAACACCGTGGCAAAGATGCTCTCAAGTCACCGCTTCACTCACCAGAACACTGCAGCCTATGCATATTGGACTCTGAGCTGGTAAGTGGCAACACAGAAAAATGGGTCCCCAACCTGCAGGACCCCAGGGTTCCAGCCTGCACCGCCTCTCTGAGTCTCTGGAGCCAGATTTTCTTAGGTGGGGTGAGCAGGAAGAACCAGATTCTGAAACTCAAACTAAACACACCCCTTCTCATATTTCCTTTCAGTCAACTCAAATCTCTGCGGCCTCCTTTGCTGGGATGTAACCCAAGGGTTTTCTTAGCTAAATTCTTAAAATTGAACAATAGCCCCAAAGCCTGATTAATTTGGGCAAACGTGGGAGGAAAGGGGGCATTCTCAGAACCAGGGCTGGGGCCAGCAGGCTCCACATTCAGCGAGTTCTAGAGACCATGGCCTAAGGGTGCAGGGTGAAACCCTGTGACTCACCCAGCCTCTGGTGATGTTTCACTGGAAGGCGCACTCTTCCCATCATCCCCCTCGCTCCCCCTCCACCAACTCCACCTGGCTACCAACAACCTGCTCATCTGCACCCTGGTTCCCAGCAAGTCCACACTTCTGCAGGGCCCGGGTCCTCTCTGCTGAGTTAAACAACCGCAAGTCCCATGGGGTATATTTCCCCGAAGCTGACCCTTGTAGCAGCCTCCTTTGTCAACCAAAGTCACATGGTGTTGTTAATCGCCTTCTCCTGTACTTGCAAAGAAGAGTCATCAGGGGCCAACCCAGCACATTTAGAGGGACAACTACCACTGTAATAGAATGGGAGATGGAGGGATAGAGAACTCAGAGGTGAGGGAGCAGGGAAGGGATTCCCACATCCAAATCCTCTTAAAAATCAGTCTGCTCCTAGTGACTGGTAATAAGGACTACTTACTCTGGTGTTTGCTAATATGGTCATAGCAGGGGCTGTTTGCCAGGCCAAGGCATTGACAGGATTTTTGACATGCTAATTATGCTAAGGTTTTTACATGATTTTTTCTTTGTTCCTCACAAAACCCAAGAAAGCAGGTGATATTATTGTGAGTCTGGGTTCTTCAAGAAGCAGATATCTTGAGATGATGTCCTCTAAAGAGGACAGTCAATTTCTATATGTATGAGTGTACTTACTTGTAGTCATTCTGTTTTGCTAATAGACCAGAATGATACTCTTAAATTATTTAAGTTTTTAAAAATGCCTTAATGTGTTTTAGTGCTTGTCCCACACGTATGTTTAGTTTTTTCACTAAATTTAGCATCAGGTGATATAGCTTCAAGCTTTAAGTTCACTGAGATTTAGTTAAATTTACAAATTAATTTATACAATAATATGGTCCTTCTATTTGTAGAAAGGTTATATTTTTGCCTTCAGTGGTATTTTAATTTTCATTTTTAATAGGCCTCACATTTTTATTGACAACATTATTTTTTTGTTGTTGTTATATATGAAATCATTTCTTCCATGAAATCTTCAAAATTGTTTGAATATATGAAAACTACTGATTTCTGTATGTTGATTTTATACTTGGTAATCTAACTGAGCTATCTTACTGTTTGTAGTAGCTGTTAATAAATTATCTTGAATCTTCAAAAGAAAAAAAGAAGTAATTATAGTTGCATATGAGCCAGCCACCAGAAAATTTAGTGCAGCATATTTTTATAATAATAAATTGGAAACCTAAATAGACCAATAGGTGACTGGCCAAATATTATTATAATACCACTATGTAGTGGTTTACCATGGAATAATTAAAATTATATAGTGTAAGAATACTTAATATAGAAAAACAAAACATTATTGAAAGGGAAAGGCAAGTTACAAAATACTGTAATAGTGTGATCCTATCTATGTAAAAGAGAAAAATTGTATGTGTGCATTTGTATGAATTTCTGTGTATAACATAAATTGAATAAAGATGACACATTTTGAAAAAAATAAGAAAAAAAAGCAGATGTCAAAATAGGATTAAAGGTACAAGGGTTTTATCAGGGCAAATGTCTTTATTTGAGAAAATAGGGAGTGGAAAGTGAGCTGGGCCAGCAAACAGATCACATCTCAGCTGCTGAGAGAGGGAGAGAGGGCACTGGGGTCCTGGACTACTGTGTAGCACAGGGCACTTCCACAAAGTCGCGAGGCTTCCCTAAGCCAACGCTGGCCATCACTGAGTCCTGGCTCTCCCAGGAATGGGAGTGCCTTGGGATCCCCATGGTGCTCATTGAGGAGGAGAGAAGCATTTGACCATGGATTTCAAAGCACAGCAGCTGGAGCCCTCAGACAATTAAGTTCCCTGAAAGAAAGTTTTGTGGGTACCTTAACCATTATTTCCATTTTAGTGGCTGATAAACTGAGGCTCAGAGAGGCCAAGTCACCTGCACATGGTTTGAACCCAGTATAGCGTAATCCCTGTGTGCATCTAACTATTGACTGTATGATACAAGCCTGACTCCTCAAACTCAGTAACCAGCAGGGCTCGGGCCATAATGAGGGTCTTATAATGATTTCTCAGGAGGTAATGTGTCTGACTCCTATAAAGAAGAAAAAAATACTTGTCTGTGTCCCCACAATAGCTAGGAGCAAGAGCTACCTTCTCAGCCACATGCCTTTCCTGGATGTCCCTAATCAAGGGGCACTCCTCTCCCTACAGCCTCCCACAACACCCTGGGGTCTCTTACACCACCACCAGTCTATCCAATGTTGAAGTTATCTGCACCTTGTCATCTCCTTGGTGTTCCCCAGGGTCACTGGCACTGCAGTGTGAGAAGCAGATCAAGTTGTCTGTTCTAGACAAACATAGGTAAGAGGTTGAACAAGGCTGAACCTCAGATTTTGGCTTTGAGCCATTCTGCCTACATGCCCAAAATATATGCAAATAACCATAATTGAGTGAGCAGAGCCACTGTGGGGAGAGGTTGAAGGAATCCCCTTCCACTTTCTAGATAGGATTTTTTCAGTTGCCCATGACTTTGCCAGGTTATGCATCTATAGGTTTTGGGAAGTGCTTCCAATGTCCTCTTACTCTCAGCTGACTTATTCTAACCCCAGATTGCTCCATTGCTGACAGCAAGTCCTTTCATGGACCTTTCACTCAGAAAGCAATGTGCAAAGTACATTCATTCATGAATGGACACTGTCTTTTGGCAGTGCCTATCAAAACCTAAAAGATATATAACCTTAAATCTAGCTATTCCACTTCAAGGAATCTATCCTACAGAAATCCTTACATGTGTGCTCAAAGATATTACATAAGATATTTGCAACATCTATGTGATCATTAAAAAAAAAAAGGGGAACAAAATACCCACCAATTGTCGGGCGCTGTGGTACATGCCTGTAATCCAGCAGCTTGGGAAACTGAGGCAGGAAGATCATGAGTTCAAGGTCAGCCTAAGCAACTCAGCAAGATCCTGTCTCTAAATAAAATACTAAAAGGGCTGGGGATGTGGCTCAGTGGTTAAGCGTCACTGGGTTCAATTCCAGGTACCAAAAAACAAAACAAAACAAAAACACCAATAACAGATAAATAAAATTATGCTACATCCATACTATGGATCATTCTGAAACTATAAAAACAGACCAAAAGAGAGAGAGAGAGAGAGAGAGAGATATTGAGAGAGAGAATATGAGGGCTTGGGGAAGTGTGGTTCAGTGGCAGAGCACCTGCCTAGCATGCGTAAGGGCCTGGCTTTTATTCTGGCACTGTAAATCAAATAACTAAAAAGGAAACAATAGTTCTATTACTTTACTCACAGAAATTCCCTGAGCTATATGCTAAGTTAAAAAGCAAGTTGCATGTTGTTTAATGGGTAAGAGAAAATCCTGGGGGTTGGTTGCACACCACCATAAATATACTATTGATGGATACACTTAAAAATAGTTACGGTGGTAAATTTGGTGTTCTGTGTATTTTATTTTAAAAAATAAATTGTAGAACAATATGCCTAATGATTCCATTTATACTTGTTATAACCATCAAAGGAATTTATCAGCCATGTTCATAAGTATGTATGTTTCTGGATAAATTAACCAAAACTTCTTAAATAAAAATCAAAATAAAATCAAACTGTTAAAAGAAGTTACTCTTGGAGTATGAAGAAGTTATAAAGAGGAACATTCAGACATCCCTCTGTGTCTATCAAAGCATATGTGTAATTTAATGTCTGAATTACTGATATTACTTGTGTTCATTTTTCTTTAAAAAGAATTCATCCATCCCCCAGACACGGAGCACCTACCCCTAGTCTATCCCTAGGTTGGTCCCTTGTCGCTGTCACTTTCAGGACCTGGAATAAGCAGGTCAGATGGATTTCTCAATGTCCCCTCTCCTCCTCCTCACAGACTGGGTCAAAGAAAGGCCTGCCCCGCTCAACCCTTGCCCCTCCCATGGGTAGGTGGGCGGGTGAGGTGAGAGGTAGAGTTCCAGTCTCACTATGAGGACGGGTTTCCTTAGAACAGGTTTATGACCAGAAAAGGAGACGGTGGAGTGCCAGAAAACCCTAGGCCCCTCTGGGCCTTACTGCAAACACCAGCTCTCTCTGCACCACAGACTCCCGCCAACCAAGGTCTAGGGTGAGATCGTGGTTTCTTTGAAAAGTAAACCTTTGACTGGTGAATTCAGAACCACAGGCCTCTAAATCAGAGGCTGAGGGCTGGGAGAACTCAGCTCATTCTGAAACTTGAGGCCTTGTTACCCCAAGAAGCTCTAGCCATTTGAGGAACAAGAGAGCCACAGCCACCTGACCCCAGCAGGGAGCAAGATCACGTTTCACATGGACTCAGCCAGCAGTAGCCAGACAGGGTGCTCATTTGCACAGCCTTAGTGGACTTTGCATATCTATCTTCCTTGGGATGAGAGGTTAAGACTAGTTAGAATATGGTCACACCGGGCCTGAGGGACAGAGAAAAAGGAGGAAGGTAGCAAAGGGGAAAAGCTAGTCCCAAGATTTCACTTGCAAATCCAGGCATGGGTGTGAGATGAGGGTAGGAAACTTTACTGTCCCTGAGACCAAGAAAATTATGCAAATGATTATGTTTGCATGACAGTCCTGGTCCCTAAAAATGACTTAACCCTACATAGGTTCTACTGCCCCAGAGACCCCACCTGAAATTCTGTAGGCCTAATGGTCACAAGACTTCCTGGCCAAAAGTTCTGGGTAGCAATTCACCTTCAGAGGAAAAACCTTTCCCTCCAGAGGACAGAGGTATATTCCAAGTGTCCCAGGTTTAAGATGTTAGCGTGTGAAAATAAAAAAGGTGAAGCTTAAGCACATTGACATCACAATTTATCCCCTGGAGACTCCAAAGGGCTTCCTATCCATTGACAGGAGTAGAGGGCCCACTAGGACAGATGCAGAGGAAGGCAGTAGAGAGGCATAGCTTTTATAGCCTCAGAGGAGAGAGAAGCAAGAAATGGGAAGACCAGTCCTCCCACTCTCTCAGGAGGCCTCCAATACCACCTGGAGCCATTCTTTTTTATAGTGATTCATAAGATGGAGAACTACAAATGATCTAATTTTTATCTTAGGTCATTTAAATGATCTAAGTATCACTACACTTTGTAATGCTTTTTCAGAAAAATTAGCCATGCATGGTGAGGCACATGTGCAATCCCAGCAACTCTGGAGACTGAGAAAGGAGGATCACAAGTTCCAGACCAGCCTCAGCAACTTTGTGAGATCCTGTCTCAAAACAAAAAATAAAAAGGGCAGGGGATGTAGTTCAGTGGTAAAGCACCCTTGGGTTCAATCCCCAATACTAAAAGGAAAAAATTAAAATAAAATAATGAACTGAAAAACGAATGGGGAAATCCCTGTCAGAGTATGTTCCCAAACTTTGATTTGGGGAGCAAACATTCTGAATGAGGGTAATGCAGGCTAGGGGGGGCGGGGAGAGAAAATGAGCAGAAAGGCTAAGGATACCCCACTAGGAGGGGCAAATCAGATTTCTTTGGATAGAACCCATGGGGGTCAAAGGTCAAGTGAAAGAGCTGTGCATTCAGAAGTTCAGAACAGAAGACAGAAGGGAACCCATAGTCAAAGGAAGGATCTGGCTGTAGTAGAAAGAAACTAGAGAGCCAATGGGAAAACCTCCACCATACTATTTGAAGGGTTATGGAAA